>LQNK01001744.1:85831-121015 GCA_001586405.1 Phoebis sennae | reverse complement strand
ATTTGACAGTTTTTGATTTACTAGACGATAGAATACCTTATTGTGAGTCGTTTTATGAATATAACTCATTTTACCAAAATTTTGACTTAGGTCACTTTCGTTCTCAGTGTGCGATATATTGTAAATTACATGCAAAACAATAAAACCATATCAAAATATAAAATCAAAACGCAAGTGTCCAAATTCCAAAGATATTCCAAAGAATCATACCCAAACCTTTACATCATGTACGCTTCGAAAGAAACGACGCAATGAAATAATAAAATTTGACTTGCCCCATAATACCGTGTATTACAGACCTTCAAGGGTCCGAGGGACCCTTAAGTAACATATGTCACAAATTCTAAGGTCCCCTGAAGTGGGGAGCTCGTTAAAATATCTCGAGGATTATGTAAGATGTAATACAAGTACATGTACCCAAGATAAGAAGCACTCATCCGATTTTCAACTTCAAAGTTTAAGATCTCTTTGAAATTATATAATTGAGATATACCCGTATTATATACATCTACACTAATATTATATAGAGGAAAATTTTGTTTATTTAGTTCAGAAACTATTGGACCGATTTTAAAAATTCTTTCACCATTCGAAAGCTACATTATCCACGAGTTATAGGCTATATTTTATAGGCTATGACATTATGGGAGCGAAGCCACGTGGATCAGCTAGTTGTATATATTTTTGAAACAAAGTGGAATATAATTAAATTAATAAAATATTATTTGAGTCTTTAGTCGAGGAACTTATTCATAATTAAGTATATTATATAAAAAGAGTATTCCTTTTTTTAAAATGTTTTATGAGATAAAGATAATTACATAAATAGCGTATCCTAGACTACAAAAGCACCCCGTATTATGTTTTATTGCTTTTTTTTCGTTAATCGCAATAACTAAAGACTATACAAAAAAGTAAACGCATAAAATTATTTTATTTTGCTAATATTCAAACATGGTTCTAAATATAGCATTTTTCTCCAACAATATCGACACACTTTTTAAATTAATGCACACAATCATAAATCATAAGCACTTCGAGCTTCGAACAAATCATTTTTGTAAATGGAACATTCAAAACCGTTGCGAACATTCCATTTTCGAATCGTTCTAAACATTTTTGAACGTTCTCAAATATTCCATTTTTAACGTCTCGAATGTGTAAAAGTATTATATTGGGGCGTTGAAAATCGGGTATAAGTACCCATTGTGGGTCTCTAAAGACCCTCGTGGTTCTTGTTACGGCCCAGCTGTTGAGCCTTCAATGCAGGTTAAAGCTTTATGTTTTAGAAATAAATCTTATAAACGATTTTAAATCGATAACTGTTATATAAGGCTCAAGAGTTTGCTTGAACGCGTTAATCTCAGGTCGGTTTTAAAAAATAATTTTGTGTAAGAGTATATGTAACATTCGTGTAACTGTATATGTAACATTGTGATACGGAAGCAAAGCCACGTAAAAGCTAGTACCCAATAAGATAAAACAAAGCTTTTATATATGTTAATTACTAAAAATTATGTCGGTAATTCGCCTTACGCGCCTTTTGTGAATTTGACAAATATTCTTAAAAAAAGCGTTTTAATTCCAACGCAGTTCTTTTTACGGTTCCGTGCTTTAAGGTAACGGGACAGCCCCCGTTGTTTGTTTGTTTGTCACCTGTCACCACTCACCAGGCTGTATCTCATAAACCGTGATAGTTAAAAAGCTGAAATTATAGATCGTTGCCGCTACAATAGCAAATACTAATATGTATTGAATTAAAGACTGTTTTACACTATTTCCACTATTTATTTTAAAAACATTATTTAATTACAACCGAAATCTCGAAACCGGTTTCAAAAAAAGTCTTTAATTCAATACTTAAAATGCATTTTACCAAGAAGTCACAATACAATCTATCAATTAAATACTAATATAAAAAAAATATATTAAGAGGGGATACGGAACCCATCGTGCTCAGCCCGACTCGTACTTAGCCGGTTCTTTACTTCATTCTAACAGGGATCCTTCTTTGAAGTCAGTGAACAGTAGTTCATAACAAATTACACTCTAGTACAGGCAACAAGATTACAAAAACTTCGTATAACAGATTGGACAAGTTTTAGCTTCAAGTGTTCTGTCGCCGAACTTAGGAATAAAGATGTTTGGTGTAAATGATGAAAGTGAGCATATACAGGGTGTAGCGTAAAGATTGTATAATAATAGTTTTTATAACAATGCATTGGATATATTATATTATATATTTACAGGATGTAGCCTTCTAAAAGCGCCTAGAAAGAAGGCAATTTGGAAAATAAACGTTTTGATCTTTAACTTTTGACTTTTAGCGCTAAGATTAGAGAATATGGCACAAAAAAAAAGGTAAATTGTTTGACACGTCGTGTCATGTCGGGACTTTTTGTTGGAAAAATCGCAATAACATTTTTTGGCCCCACCCGGGAATCTAAGCTGACACTTCTTAATCTGTAGTCAATACAACCACTAAACCAAAGTCAAATATACGCATTAAATATAATTTAGTAGCTCTCATTTTATCACATACTCACAAAGAATATTATTACATAGAGCAGACTCAGCGCCCGTTAGCATTGTAACGGCTGATTCATCCACATTTGTATGGACGCATTTACATATTTGCAGTGTTCGAAGTGTAGACCATAAAAAGGTATAGAGCGGGCGAGTATAAACCTTAGGCACGGGTGTGAACAACACTACAATCGTACCTAATTATTGGGTATATGACTATAAAATTATAGCTTAAAATTCGTAATAAATTAAGGATGAAAAAATATTGTGAATTTTTTCTGACTATTTGATTAAGTGATCACTTTATTATTACATAGAACAGACTCGCCAGTTAGCATTGTAACGGCTGATTCATCCACTTTTGTATGGATGCTATACATATTTGTAATGTTCGAAGTGTAGACCATAAAAAGGTATAGAGCGATTGTGAATCTTAATGGGTGTGAAATGATATGAGAGAAAAAGTGAAATTCGAAGATTAGCGAAATGAGTGGGGTAACGAAAATAGTGGAGGTCAAAAATGCGATTTTCATATGAGTATTATCGAGTGTGGTATCAAATGAAAGGTACTGATTTATCCATGGCAACGCGAGGTCTAGCTTGAAGCGAGCCACTAGCTTATATTGTAACATAGGCCTATACATAAAAACTATAATAAATGAGATTATTTATAATCAGTAGCATAATAGTATACTTGATCAAAACGATCAATCCTTACTAACGTCCGTTTTCAATATTCTATCTATCCCTTGTTTTGCTTACCAAAGTCAGGCAAATCTATCTATTTGCACTTACTTTGATTTCAATATGCTGTCGACGGATAGCCTTTGTTATGACTTTAGACAATCAAATGTCATATACTCTGAGATTACAATCTATCCGTAATCTTTGATACATTATTGAAAACGGCCGTTAGTATGTATGCATTTACTTTACTTCGTTTGGGACTAAATGGCGTAGTGTTCAATGTCCCTGAATATTTATTAAATTTTATTTACCTTTAATATAAATGCTGTTAATAAGACAATATAGAAATGTCAGCACAGCTGTCACAATTGCATTGCGCGCTCTGCACCTTATTAAACTCTACTTTTCGAAGATTATGTATTAGATAGAATGCAAATCGAACTCGATCTAATTTATATTAAGACTGGATTGGATAAAACTCCCTTTTCCTAGAAAATGCATTTCACTAGATTTAGTTCAATTGTAGCAGCTATGTTGCGTAAGATTACTAATTTTATTCACTTTCCCACTTCATTTGCCCTTCGTTTTTACTCGCAGATTTATAAATCTAGCGGTCTTGAGTTTAGTCTTGTTTTTATATCCTATTTATGATTTTTCAAATCTGCTTTCATGATCGTATGAAGAAAGGTCTCGAGACCAATTTTGATATTAATTTATCAATCCAGGAATCGAACCCATTAAAAATAAGCAGCCTGTATAATTAAAATAACTCTTCGCAAGATAAAATGAAAGACCTAAGTTAAGTTGTTTATCAATTTTACATTGATTAAGTGAACGTAGTCCATCATAGGCCACGTTAACGCTTACTATCAGGCGTAGCTGTGGCCAAAAGTTCACCTAATAACATAAAAAAATGATTTTATGGAGTACTATGATAGTGACAGCCAGGATTTTGCCCTGAAAATCATTAAGAAATTCACTCTGAATATAAAAAAAATCAATAGCAATTAGTTGAATTAATTGACCGAATTTAGCAACGGTTGGGATAAACACAAAACTTTTATAAATGTTGATAAAATTTTTAAGAATGTACCAATGTATGGTTAAAAATCGAAAAAGAACGAAGCAAAAGGCTTAATTGGACCGAAAGCTAAAAAGGAGAAAAAAATACACACGTCAAACTTAATGGACAAAACTGGTGCATTTAATTGAAAGATCGCCGTTGAGTGGAATAAAAGCTTGTAATTTATAATATTATGCATGTTTTCAGCCCTGAATCTTGTTTATTGATCTCATTAGGAGAAGATAAAACCAATCAACAAGTCGCAACTATTTCTCTTTTATTTAAAATTTATAGACTCAGGTAACTTTGAGAAACCGCCACACCCGGCGGTTTTACCCGCTTAAGTTCAGATCCCGTTAGAATTCGGGGGATAAAAAGTGGTGTATGTCTATATGTTTCATTCAATTTCGCAGTAGTATTTTCCTGAAAGAGTAATCCATCCATACTCGCAGCCCATGAACATCTTCAATATCAAAGTGTATATGCCTTGCCGGTTTAAAGGAAGGGGAGGGGATAAGAAGAGGATTAATGATGAGAAATTAGGAGAGGAGTAGGATTAAGACCAGGATGGAAGAGGAATGGAGGAATACAGGCCCCTGCTCACCATACTAAACACAATGCAATACTGCTTCACACCGGTCTTCTGCTGGGGGGTGGTAATTTCACCGGTGCGAGCTTGGTCCAATCCTGTCATGCTTGAATCCCACTTCTTAAATATAAATGACATACTAATAATAGGGTTTGTAGGAATTATGCCTTTTTCATTAACGAAGTTGGCCATGTTTATTTAATTAAAAGCAGGAAGAAAAACCGACTTCCTTCTACTATTTACTTCACTTAGCTTAGAATGAAAAGTCTTTAAATACTAAAGAGGCTTTACAAATCATTAAACTCTGTAAGTAATGCAATTTTTCGTTAAAACGTGTCAAGAGAGCTGGCTAGTCGCCAACCGCGGTGCTAATTAGTCGCTTACAGTTTTGTAAGACAAAACAAAAACTGTTTTATGGACGTCATGAATTAATTTTACATTCACTAGCTTAAGTGGCTGGGGAACAAAACTCAAATGACGATCTAATACACAGATAAGAAGGTCGGCTTGAAGCAATATTGCACTGTTTCGTATGGTGAGCAGGGGCCCGCAGGGCTAGAGGCCTGTATTCTTAACCCTTACCTCTCCTATCCTATTATACTCTCACTCTCACCTTCCATCCTCTCCTTTTCCTCCCTACTTACAAGCAATGTCTGTCAAAGCATCAGTGACACTTTTATGTTATAGATGTTCATGGACTGCGGTCAGTTACTTACCAATTGAAACGCATGCACCGCTTGCCTTGAAATTAAAAAATATTAGTCTATGCTTGATTTCATGAACGAAGATAGTTCGAAAGAAGCTAAGAATAAAATAAATAGACGACCCGAATGGCGCAACGGATGCAGCAATGGTCTATTGAGCCGAAGGATGTGGGTTCGATCCCCACGAGTGGAAATTATGATATGATGAATTAATTTATCTATAGTATATCCGTATTTAAAAAAAAATTGTTTAAGTATGTCTATCAGTTATCTCGTAAGTGCTTTGCTTAGTTTGAGTACTAGATGGCGTAGTGTTCATGTCCATGATTGTTTTTTAATTTCAACAGCTTAACATGATTTGAAAGGCTTCAGACATTGAATAGGCCGATGATCGCAACTCTTGAAGTAATGCAATTTTTGTGTCGTGTCAAGAGAATTGGCTAGCCGCCAACATTGGTGTTAATTAGTCGCTTACAGTTTTGTTAGACAAAGCGAAAACTGTTTAAGGACGTCACAAATGAATTTTGTATTATGCGATTATGTGGAAGAGAGTGCACTTTTTGTTATTTACTTAATGTATTTTTAAGTATGCCTTTTGAAATTAGTACCTTGCGGCAGTAAGATGGAAAATCTTCAGAGAAAATTATTATTTTTAAATAAGTTTTTTTTTATTAAAAAAAATACTTTTTAAAGGATTTTATACGCGGTTTATGCGAGCGTGGTCGCGTGACCACACTGTAAAGTGCTCGAAACGTCGTGTTTATAATATAATAAATAATAATAATGTTTTTAAAATCATTTAAAAAGTATTTTTTTTAATATGGAAAGCAAAAAAAGTACTCCATTTACGACGTACAGAGTGATTAAAGCTATGCAAAAAATATTATTATCTATTTACTATGATTAATACTGCTAATAATTTTTAATATTCATAGATCTATTACATAAATAAATTTTATTATTATAAAAAATGAGATTGAAAACGTCAATAGACATCAACAACATACTTGTACTGTACGCTATTACGATATTAAATGCTGGTTATTTAAATTAATTTTATAAAAGCTTACATCGTTAAATTCTCATAAAAAATTACTCATTAAATGTAAATAATAAAGACCTTCCTGTTGCTTGGCATAATTAATGGGGATATTTATGAAATATGCATCATTTATTAAATTAAATTGCCTCGTTGGTTCAGTGGTTAGCGCGTCATTGTTGAAACGGAGAGGACCTTGATTCGTTCCCAGTAAAAATATGACAATAATCTCGTAATAACAATAAAAAACTATTTATTATATACTTAATTTGCAAAAGCGTGAAAATTTAATTGCAATTGATAAATATTAAATTACCAAAAAACTTACAATATATTCCGACTAATGTTATAAATGCGAAAGTAGCTCTGTCCGTCCGTCTCTTATTCTAAAATAAAGTTTAATAAAATTCATGTTATTATTATTAAATTACCTATACTCTGCCATTTCAACCACGTAGGGGCTTAGTGCTATATGCCTGTCATAAAAATTGGATTTTTTTCAGGAAAATCCCAATTACATATTTTGCGATATATTGATTCAACGATAAGTGAGACATTGTTTATTAACTATATTGTTCACGGTTTTACTCACTTTTTATTTTTAACATCGGATTAAGGCCGACGGTTTCGGACCGTTTCGGAGGTCCTTCTTCAGGGCGAGTGTTATGGTTGCGCGGTCGCACCCAGCTTTCCACTGCGAGCAGCAGCACGTCGCGCTCGCGCTGAGGGTCCGTGCTTAATCCGATGTTAAAAATAAAAAGTGAGTAAAACCGTGAACAATATAGTTAATATACATATTTTGCTTTTGCCTTTTCGAACACGTAAATCGAACCCTGACCTGTAACCAAAGATGAACCACAAAACCAACAAGTCTATTAATAAATTATAAATCATTCAAGGACCAATAAAAGCAACGTTAACCTAACACCGATTACAAAAGTTAAATCCAATTATAGATAAAACGTCTATCTGTTTGTAATAAAGGCTTAACAAAACACGTGGTCCTTTGATCTTAATTAAACTCCATACACCTTTATGGATATAAATAATTCATGGTTATAAAAAACACAAAAGCTCTGACGTGAACTCCAGTTTATTTGAGTTAAAATACAATGGGGTTTGAATTTGGGTTTTTTACTGTTTTGTGATACAGGTAATGACGTCATTTGATGGTAAGTGGTTATACCACCCAATAGCGCTTACATTATTAAGATTATATGTTGCAAAAAGCGGTCGAATTTATAAAGGAAAAATAATATATTATTACCTATCCTTACTTAGGTTTAATAATATCTAGCTTGTAAAAATAATCAAACAAATTAACAGAATATATAGAAACTAGCTGAACTCCGTGGTTTCACCCGCGTATATATTCCGTTCAAAATTTCATCCAAATCGGTCCTGTAGTTACGGAGCCTATTCAATACAAACAAACAAAACTTTTCTCTTTATAATATGACTAGCTGATCCACGCGACTTCGCTCCCGTAGCATAATGTTATATATATAATATAGAAGTAAAGATAAAGAAATTATACATCACAATATTTGATATAACTAATTTAAGGTTAATATTCCTAAAAAGGGTTAAAATAAACAAAAATAACCCAACCTTATTTAAATTCAAGCAATTTGTTATAAATCAACCCTTTTAATTACAAGATATTGATGGGCTGCAACCCCAAATGACCCATAGTCAAATTCTGGGTTAATGGAGGGTTAAACATTCATAAATAACAAAAACTGTGTTAATGTATTTAGTATAATTAAGCTATTTGTTATATTTCGATCGATATTAATAAAATTAAGTATTTTTAAAGCGTAAAATGTATTTGTTTTAACAAGCTTAGCACCAAAACGAATGTGGATTTGAATAATTATTTTCATCATAGCACATGATTGTAATATGTAGTTACACCATGCAGGAGACACCGCAGGGCAGAGCAAGTTAAATTATTGGATGTAGCGACTGTCTATTGCGCCAAAGGTTGTGGGTTCGATCCACACGAATAGAAAATTTTTACGTGTTGAACATTGTAATTTTCTCCTGTCTGCGTATTTTTCTATAGTATATATGTATTGTAAGAAACTAATAGAGGGGCTTTGTATAATTATGTCGAATGTAATAGAAATGTACTGCGATTCTACACAACTGGCCAATTATAGAACTAGTCAGTTAACAAAAAATCACAGCTAGTCATAAAGACTATTAGCAAAGTGAGGGTAGTTGGGTCGTGACGTCAATAAGACGTTCGAGCACCAGGCGCAATCGGTACCAATGCGCCCAGATACTGAACGCGCTTACTCTTTTATAGGACTACGATGACAGCTAACAACTGACAAGTGACATTTGCATAGAAAGATGACATTTAGAACTTGTTAAAACATGAAATTACAAAAAGTCTCCGACAGTATTTACAAAAAAAAGTATGTTTAAGTATGTCTATCAGTTATCTATATTCCATAGTAAAATCTTTGCTTAGTTTGGGACTAGGTAGCGTTGTGATAAATGTCCGAGTATTAATAAGTATTTCTAGTATTATCTAATGCAGAAAATTAATTAATCCAAAAATATATTTCAACACAAATATCTACCATGTATTGTATTGATTACACCAAATAAGGCAAAACCTTTTGATACATTTCCTCTAGAAATTCAACGTTGTGAAACTGCCCTAGAATGATAATCGTACAAGCTTTTCTAGCAATAAATACGTGTATGGTGTGAACTGCCCTATTTCAACGTTTATTCGATAAAGGCGATATCAAATTGGTTTAAAAATAAAAATATTGTTTGGTATATCGTGATAGATCATTGATTTTTTAATTAACGCGCTGTTCTGCATGGCTTTCCTCCCGTAACATATTTTATAAAGCACAAAGACAATGAATGGTCTTGGTAACACATAATTTTTTTTTCAAATCGGATAAATTAATAAGATACATTGCTAAAAATCGCTTTCCATTCTACAGAAATAAAGTCAAAAATACAAATTTAAGCAAACAACAACAAGCAACAAAAAACAAATATTATGTTATTTTTGCCACCAATTTTCACATTACATTTAGCTTTAATTGTAGTTTCTAAACCTTACAAAATATTTGTGAGAAAATACCTCATAATCGGTATGAAACAATCTGTTATATAAACTACACTAAAACTAGGTGCATGCTCTAGCATAAGAATTATCTTTTTCCCATTACGTACAATATGTGTGTATGCTTAAACACATGTCTGTGGAACATAGTTTCTTCTTTAAGTCTGTATGTACAATATGTATGTATATTTAAACATATGCCTGTGAACCATATCTTCTTCTATACGGGTGACCCCCATCCCTGAAACTGATCAAAGAATCATAATTATATTCCTTTACAATCCCGCATTCTCAGCTTCATTGAATACTGTCACACAAGCAAAAAAGCAGCCCAAAATAACTTTAAAACTGGCGCACGCGTATATAACGGCCTTAAGACCGAACAAAAACGTTCACTGATCATTCATACAGACGTCTCATTCACCTCGTACACTCAGAACGCGAAGGTATTTTAACAAGCAAGAAAACTGCAGGTGGCACTTAAGGTTGTATCAAACGAAAATATCTGTACTACATTGTACAATTCTGCAGTGTAGGTTTTACGTGTAGATTTCGTTACATGATAGCTATATAGGATTATAACAAGTAGGTATTGTCGTCTTATAGGTAATCATGTTTTTTTTATTATTATCATAAAAAACATTGAAAAAATACCGCAACCTAGATATAAAAATATCTTAATATTTTTCATATTTGAACTCAAAGGTTATTATTTTTTTTCAGTACTATCTGTATGGTAACTTCTAAGGTAAAATATTAACTGAATTGAAAATGGATTATTTATCTCAATTCAAACTTTACTCTCTTTACTGTATTATAATCAATTGTTTTATTACAATACGCAATAGATAAACAATAATATATTATAGTTGTAATTCATTTATATAATTTATATTTTGAATTATTTACTGCGGAACTGCATCTTGATTAATTTGTGCAAAAATCACTTCACTAGTTCCACAATTGTATATTTTCTACACTATATGTTATTAAGTAATTGACATAGTGTAGAAATTATACAACTGTGGAACTAGTGAAGGGTTTTTGTACAAATCAATATTCATTAATAGTTTTATGCAAGTACAAGTAATTTCAATTAAAAAAAAATACTGAAAATGTATACAGTTTGTATAGCCTTAACGATCATTAGTGCTTGTTAATATTAAAGGATGTAGCAGATTAACCTACAAGATGCGATTTTATAAACAAAATTACTGATGTTTTAAAATTAATTGGCCGTTAACATGATTTTAATTAACGATATTAATATTTATAAAATTATATCTACACTACTTGATTTTTATTTTATTTTTTGTTTGTTTGAACTAAATAGGCTCCGAAACAACTCGACTGACTTTAATTTGAAAATTTTTTTCACATGGGCTATGTTAAATACAGATACGCATTTTATTTCAAAACATTTCATATATTATGTCAAAGAACAAACAGAATTCGAACCCCAGTCACAAAAGAGCAAAGATTTATACCAACTTGCCGAAAGTTCACTCATAAATCATAAGCAATGTGAATGCTTGTAATGCGTTTTGTGTTGCGAACAAATACTCTTTTAATATTATTTTGAACTTTTTTACAAAATAACTTTTCGTCAACATCATACAATAACGTATCTAGTAAAAAACATATTTAAATACAAAAAAAATCAATGACAATAAAGTTTTATTTTCTTTATTTATTTGTTAACCTCATACGTAAATTTTTGTATAATTTTCATTCCTGTGTAACTACTATAAGTACAGCAAATAAAATAATAACTTAATTTAAGTAACGCATTTATTAAAAACACGTTAATATTTAAAAAAGGAAAACTTTTCAATGGCTATAAAAGTTTTTTATTTTCTTTCTTATCATCAAACAATTACATATAACAAACAACTTAAATATAACAATATGTAAAAATTGAGAAAAATGATTTATACCAACTTGTTTACCGAAAGTTCACTCATAAATCATAAACAATACGAACGCTTGTAATGTGTTTTTTGTTGCGAACAAAATTACACAAAACTCTTTTAATATTTCTCAACTTTTTGCGATTCGTGGAACGTTTACTTTTGTAAAGTTTTAGTTTTATTCTGGGTACAAAGTAATATTATGTATTTTAATTAAATAACCGACCCGATTGGTGCAGTGGATACAGTACTGGTCTATGGCGCTGAGAGGTGTGGGTTCGATTCCCACAAGTAGAAAATTATGATATGATATAATGATATGTAATTTTCTACTATCTGGATTAACACCCATAAATTAACATTTGTCCATGTATTTACAAAAGAAAAGTACTATAAGTGACGATAAAATATAATAACGAGATCGACAGTAATAATTGAAATTGCAACTAACTTACAATACTATATAAATACATAGGATTAATGAGATATTCATCAAATACATAAAACTTGTCTATTGCAACAAATATAAAGAAATACTTTAAAATAAATAAAAAAGTATTAGGAACGCATATGTATCAATGAAGATGTTGTGTTATTTTAGGATAAGGCTTACGCCAAAGTGACAGGCGAGCGGAAGGATTAAAAAAATATTTTTATTATTCTTGCCGATAGCATGTATGTTGTTGTCATTATTACTACTACTACTCTCTTACTTTTATTTTACGCAACAGTTTTACTAGCCTTGAAATGAAGAGTAATTCATGAAAAAACGACCTTTTTCTGACCTGGCTAATATAGGTACTACTATGAGGTAATTTTTTATGTTGTATTTTTAACGCAACTATTACTTATTTTGAAGAAAAATTACAGTATATAATTTTTAGGGGACAATAAAGCCATATATATAATTTGGTAAGCAGATTATCTAAGACATTTGTTTTTTTTTTCAAAATTTCGCTAATAAGCAATTAAACAAAAAAATCACAAATAAATCATGTATATACTTGATAGACTGTATTTTCATTTGTCACTTCTTGATGAAATGCCTTTTATAAAATTACAGAATTAAAGTATTTTTCATACTATTTCCACATTTATTACTTAATTTAAAACTTTACTATGAAAACTTTCAAACTATTTAAAACTTTACTATTACTTAATTTAAAAATTTACAACCAGACTACCTGATGATGATTGTTTAAATCAAATCAAATTATGTCATACTAGCTGAGCTCCGCAGTTTCACCCGCGTATACATCCCGTTCCCGTAGGATTTTCGGGATAAAAACTATCCTATGTCATTCCTGGGGTCTCAAAGTATCTCTGTACAAAATTTCATCCAAATCGGTCCTGTAGTTTCGGAGCCTATTCATTACAACCAAACAAACAAAGTTTTCCTCTTTATAATATTAGTATAGATGTGTATTATTATTTTTATTTACAACTTTATTTAATTTAAAACCAGACTACTTGATGATGATTGTTTAAACCAAATCAAATCATGTCATATGTATTATTATTTTTATTTGTGTTTTCTACAAAATTTTCATAGAATAAACTTTTTATAAACCGCTACCGCTTGTCACTAAAACCACACTATAAAGAGTAAGGGATAAGGGTTTACGAAACTCGATATCCGTGTGATACAGATAATTATAATTAGATGAAGATGTCTAACAGCTGATTCATTACTTCCAATTGATATTTATTTTAATTGAGTAACCTACTCAAGTGTCTTTTCAATTAGCGTAGTGTTTTTTATTCCTTTCTTTAGGTTCTAAAAATTTTACCCTTGATAATTAAATACAATCAATTGTTATTTTATTTATATACCACTTATTACTTACCTTAACACCTAGTTAACACTGTTTTCAATAATGTATCAAAGATTATGGATAGATTGTAATCTCAGATTCAATGACATTTGATTGTTAAAAGTCATAACAAAGGCTATCTTTCGACGGCATATTGAAATCAAAGTAAGTGCAAATAGATAGATTTGCCTGACTTCAGTAAGCAAAACAAGGGATAGATAGAATATTGAAAACAGCCGAATATCTATCAACAGTTTTCTTCTTCTTCTTCTTCATTTAATTATTGGCAGTCCTGTCGCTGACGGATTTTGCCAATGTCAAGTTTTCTGATGTAATATCGGTTAGTAACTTATGTTCCTTTGACTGTGACACTGTGCTTAGGAAAAAACAAGTTTCAAGCCAATTTTCCAATTCTTGATTGATTGGCATACCTAGGTAACCAAGGACAAAACAAACATCAACCGTTTTCAATAATGTATCAAAGATTATGGATTGTAGATGTCAGATAATATGACGTCAGATAGACAAAAGTCATAGCAAAGACTATGCTAAAGTAAGTGCAAATAGATAGACTTGTCTGACTTTAGTGAACAAAACAAGGGATAGATTGAATATTGAAAACGGCCATAATTCATATTATATCGTATATGATCGTGTGATAATCACAATTATAATTAAAATGTCTCAACAGACACCTCATTACGTCCAAAACAGGTTGATAATTATTTCCTCTGCCAATCAGATGTGTTACTTATTAAGATCTCTCTTAATTGGTTTTATAAGGAAACTGTTAGATAATATTATAAACAATTGCTCCACATATGTTACTATCACGACTCAATTGGTGCAGTAGATGTGGCAATAGTCTATGGCGACGAAAGGTGTGAGTTCGATCCCCAAGAGTAGAAAATTATGATGTGACGAACATTGTAATTTTCTACTGTCTGGGTGTTTATCTATCTATATTTTGTGCGTATTTACAAAAAACATGTTTATGTATGTCTATCAGTTATCTAGTTTCCATAGTACAAACTGTGCTTAGTTTGGGACTAGATGGCGTAGTGTAAAATGCCCCAGAACATTTATTATTAAATTATTCTATTTTCTTGTATGGAGGATGGTAAGAAACCCTGTGTATGCGAGTCCAACTCGCCCTTTGCCGGTCTTAAAAAGCTCCTCATAAGTATAAAATACATCAAAGGCTTTTCTTTTATAAGTGTAATAGAGCGTAAAATATTCATATAAATGAAATTCTATATTTTTATCGTTATTCGGTTTGAAATGAATTAGTACAGATGGATGAAAGACAAAGAACTGTGGTTTGTTCAGTTTTATCTAGTCGTTTAGAAATAGCTTGTACGAAGTGATAAACAATGTTACTACAAGTTTCTATATTTTGTTGAGGCGAGAGATTTTTGGGAATTTATAGAGTGTTTTTTAACGTCTTAATCTAACCGTTAATAATATTATAAAAAGCCATGAAGGCAACTTAACCCAATTCTCAACTTTGCGTCTTTAGTTGAGTATATCTCGTAAAATATTTATTTTAGCAAAAATCATTTTTAGAAACCTTTATTTAATTTTTGAAGACCTATCCAACGACACCTAATTTAATGATATAAATATTCGCAAATTTATTGTTTTACCCTCATTTAGATTTTGTCGTTGACAATAGAACTTACATAATGTTCGAACATTACATTTTAGTTACAAATTAAATAAATTATGATCGAATTTCAACCACTGGATGACAAGTTAATATAATACAGAATATGAAGCTTACATCATCAAATTCATTCAAAATACTTCATAATGAAATCACAAAAGAATTTATCTGCAAACTATACAAAGCGAAATCCTATTATTAAGGCTTAACACAAATTAAGCTCATTTCCACTCGATGGATGACACTGTCCCGCTACTGCAAAATTTAAATGCATAGAGTCGCAAATTTAATTATTTTATTCTGGTGCTCAAATTTATTAAAAAGGATATACTTAGAAAATTAACTCTTGATCTTTGAGGGGTTAAATGAGTAATCATTATATAGCATATAAAATTGCCTTGAAATTAAAAAAATCACTTCAATTGATCGTTTAAAACATGTAAAGTAACATACAATAATTCATTTTTTTTCTAAATGTATAGGGGTAATGGAAAAAACAATACTAATCGATGTACTACAATCAAATCTCATATCAATGATTAACTTGCCTAAAAAATCACTTGTGGAATATTTTTATACTCTTAGTAGCTATGCCTCACGTACATCTCAACCTTTCCCATGGGATTACAGGATAAAATATTATTTAAAATATCTGTCCAAAAATTCAATCAAATCTGTTCAGCGGTATTTACGTGTAGGAGATACTTTCGTATAAAATTATTATGCATATGGAATTTAAAGATTTTTTTTTACTATGATAACTTTTTTAACATAAGCATCGTATAGTAGAATAAATAGAATAAAAATTTTCTGGTGACCACATTTACATAAATTAAGCTCATTTTGTCGACTCCATGGACAGCGTTATTCCGTTACTGCAAAATTTAAATGCATGGAGTTGCAAATTTAATTATATTTTGGTTCTGTGACATAACTCTTTTGTATGACTTTAGCCCTTGATTTGTGTATTAACAGGTATAATTCAATTAACGATTTACGGTCGTTTTCAATAATATATCAAAGATTATGGTTAGATTGTAATTTCAGATTAAATGACATTTGATTGTCAAAAGTCAAACAAAGGCTATCCGTCGATAGGATATTGAAATCGAAGTATGTGCAAATAGATAGATTTGCCTGATTTTAGTAAGCAAAAAAAGGGATAGATAGAATATTGAAAACGGTCGTTAGAGATAAAACCGATACTTGATTGACGTATTGTCACTTCCTAAATACGGGTGACGTCACTATTTACACTATTTGTTTATTTAAGGAAATAGTTTTTTAGAACATTAAATGAAGTTTGTATTTTAATTATCATTTCTACATAGTATAAAACAAAGTCGCGTTCTCTGTCCCTTTGTCCCTTTGTATACTTAAATCTTTAAAACTACGCAACGGATTTTGATGCAGTTTTTTAATAGATAGAGTGTTTCATGAAAAAGTATACATGTATAATAACATCCATTCAATAATAGAGAAATGCAGTTATTTTTCACGTTTCTAATGTATCTAATTATCAATTTTTTTCCGATTACATCGCAAAAACGCTGAACCCTACAAGATTTATCAATATAATGTACTCATTTTTATATACAACGTTCACAGTTTTTCTCCAGTGTATTTAGTATCAGCATTGCACCCGTGCGAAGCCGGGGTGGGTAATTTATAAGTGGGTAAATTATAAAGACCTTTCATTTGAACTTTTGTTGAAAATTCTAAAAATTAAAATTAAAAATTAAAAAAAAAATTCAACCACACTCGCTACTACTACACTATTAAAAGTCTTGTTTTAAGGCTAGTATTGTATAAAAAGCAACCTAAGTAATGTACCGGTACCTAAGTATTTGACTTTTTGCGCTTCACTGATTGGTTGAATAAGTAACGGCATACCAATCGTATCCAAAGACTGACATTTCTAAGGGTGCTTCAACAATCTGAGCCAATTTGCTTTTTGCTCCATAAATGTTTTTAAATTATGGTGAACATTGGTTATAAGTAAGTAGGGTCAACTTAGATTTATACATTTTTTGATTTATCATGTATCCTTACTTTCTTACCAATCTCTTATTATTATGTTGTTATGCTTTAGCAGGCAAGCGGAGCATGCGGTTCACCTGATGTTAAGTGACTGACCGCAGCCCATGAACATCTACGACGAAGTGTCGCAATTACCTTGCCGGCTTGAAGGGGAATATATAAAGGGGAAAGATTTGTTTGTTTGTATTGAATAGGCTCCGAGACTACAGGACTGATTTGGATGAAATTTTGTACAGAGAGCGAGTTATTATAATGCCGTCTAAGAATTTCAATCGTTTCAATCAACTCATTGTAGCCAATTTGTTTTTTCTTTATATATTTTTAAATTGTGGTTAAAATAAATTAATTATCTATTTTATACCAATAAACGCCGTTTTTTCTTGATTGATTAAATAACGGACTAACGGAATGCCAATCGATTCTACAAACGTCAAGAAGATTGACGTTTCTAAGGGTCATTGAGCAATCTCAGCCAATTGGTTTTTTGCTGTTATATATAAGTATTTTAACAACGTAATATACAGGATGTGGCGTAAAGAGTGGATAATAGGGCACCTGCAGTTAGAGGTTATGTATGACTTAAGAGTTTATGACGGTTCAGAAAAGTAAATTTCATGTTAAATAATATCCTCGGTTTTCGAAAATTTCGGAATGTCAATGAAACAGACAAGTTTTTTTTTAGTTTAGCATTAGAATGAATTCTCGAATCGAATTGTTTTTTTACATCAGCTTAGGAAAAAAAAGCAAAACATGAAGTTTGAGTTAGATCTCTGTTTAAAAAAATATGCATGCGTATAAATATATTTAATTTATATAATTTATAGGCTGCGAGTAATTCGATGTCTCAGTTTTATTGCTGTAAAGTTTCATCCAAATCCGTTCAGTCGTTTTTACATTAAAGAGTTACAATATTCCTCACAAATTTTCGCATATAGGAAGTAACACTACATATTTATTTTTCAATTCATTTATTTTATTCATTCATAGTTAATCCTTTACAAATTTCGTTATTCATATCAAGCAATGAAGCGATAATTCCAACTGGAATATCAGTTCCAACAATTCCGGAATCAGCTGCGGAATCTGGAATAATCCGTGCGGAAATATAAGCAAAGCGCGTAAACTGATCTAGTGTTATGGGTATTTGCGAATAGGTCTATACCACAGACTTTAAATAGTTATAGACAGCACTAATGTTAAATGTTTAGTGGTATTGATGAATTGGTGTTAATATTGTAATAAACAGTGCAAATTGTAGTTTTAAATGGTATTTTCAAATAAGTTTTTCATAATCAATGATATTAAATAATTATAGACATTTTACTAGAACGCTAAATTTGAGGGTTCAACTTGTTCATAATACTTTACATAGCAACGTTAGAAAGCGTGTGTGTGTTTAGAAAATGAACGAATTAATGAGAAAATAAAATTAAAGCAGAAAATAATGCTCACATTTTTAATGTTTTCAAATAAATTTATTCTAATTTTAAATGCCATGATTTCATTCTTTTGTAATTGTCGGTACATTTTTGTGTTGGTTGTCGCGCTAGTTCTATGTGCATAAAATATATCTATACATTATAGGGGAAGGGGGGGCATAACGGGGACGTTAAGGAAAATCACCAATAAAATGATAAAAATTATATAATTATAAATTAAAACTAATCACAACACTTAGGTTACATATTATTTGATTATTTGGCATCAAATTTGGTGAAGTAACTAATCGAATAATATTTTTTATTTTAATTTTGCGAAACCCTTATGAAAACTCCATCGTGCCCCGGGGTAGGGGCAATACGGGGTACTCAAAACGGGGCAGTACGGGGTATATATATTCATCATTATTTTTTAATCTTCAGTTTCTTTGAGTTCTTCAACCGATAATCTTTTGGGTTTGAACCATTTTTCGTCCGCTTAACTTGTTCACGTTCTTATAATTCCTTTTTGTAAGGAGTTGAAGTAAGAACGGCTCACCCTTCTTTATTTTGGCGATGTGACGCTCTAGTGTGGTCTGCGGAACACTGTATAATTGAACTGCTTTTCTGTAGACTGCTGTTTTGCTTAAGACTGCATAAATTGTGTTTTTAATGCTTTCTACAGACCAACTGCCTCTCGTAGTTTTCTTTTTGTACGTTCGTATCATGTTTTTTACCTAAAAAAATTAATTTTATTAGTTAATAAACAAAACATTTCTTTAGATTATCACTTACTTACAAACAGGTGTAAAACGGGGACAGTAATTAGGTGGTGCAACGATACCCCATCCTGCCCCATAGCTATGCCCCCGTTATGCCCCCATATCTAACATTATTTAAAATAATCAAGAAAAAATAATAATACACGGCAACATTTATTCTGTTTAAAACATATCAATAAGTACTTTTGGCAGAATACCATGTTGAGAAACTATAGCAATAATCTTAACACTTACCTTTTTACATTCGTTTTCGTAACCACACAAAATAAGATGAAATGACGTCAAAAACAACTATCTGTCGTTAAAAAAAAAAACGCGTGCAATTTGTACGCCGGTCCCTGTCGGGCTGAAGACTGGTGCGGAATGGCCACCTTTTAGCAAAAACAATATACATCTAGGGTGCATAGTTCTTTGTATTTGCTGGTGGCCCCGTCGTGCCTCGTGGCCCCGTTATGCCCCCCCTTCCCCTAATATATTATTGGTAGACCATAGATAAGAATAGACAGCGCAGGATTTTTTTAATAACTTGTATTGATCTATCAGGATATTCAAAGCGTTTTTCTTCTTATTTCTAGTAATTCCTTTATCCCCTCCTATTTTATAAAGATGAGTGCACTTTGTTGTTTTTAATGCTCATGGGCATATCTACTCTAACACTAAAAATATATACTAAAATATGCTTGCAAATTGTATTTGCGTTGTCTATTGTATTGTGTGGTCTGTGGTCACTATAGAACTATAGCTCTAGTGACGTCAATCTGAAAATCCTGTATAAGCGTTTATATGTATGACAATGATTATGATTATGTGTGGGGATATTATTTATTGAGAACCTCATACTAAGTGACCGAGCAAAAAAGCAAGGTTTGTGAATTGATAAGGGCGGACGGCCGTTTGTATGTGAGTATGAAATTTGACGATAACTTGAGTATAGTTTATCCGATCTTGATTAAATTTCGTAGACGAACTGTTTAAAGGAAAGAAAATGTTGAGTTCGAAGATTAGGCAAATCGGGGGNNNNTCAATCTAAGGGGTAAAAATACAAAAGTAATATTCAAGAAATCTACAATAATATTTTAATTAACTAGTTGCGGCCTCCGGTTTGTGAGTTGTATGTTTGTGTATTTGTTACTCTTTCACGCAAAAACTCCTAGGAGTAAGTGTTCAGAATAACATATAGGCTATTTTTGACACCGGAGTTGCTACGGGATCCGATGTAGTAGTTACTTTAGTTAACACACTTAGTATCATGCTCTCTACATAACAATAATTCCGAAAGTCTATCTCCAATCACATATCCTTACTTAAGAACTAGTAAAACATTACATAATACAACGTTTAGTTAATGCACCTAGTAAACATGCTCTCTACGTAACAATAATTCCAAAGGTCTATCTTCCACTATATATCCCTACTTAAGGACTAGTAAAATAAGTTTTCAGCTGAATTTAACACAATGTTTAGTTAACGCACCTAGTAAACATATGCTCTCTACATAACAATAATTTCAAAGGTCTATCTCCCAGTATATATCCTTACTTAAGGACTAGTGAAACAAGTTTTCAGCTGAATTTAACACAATGTCCCAACTATAACGGGTACAGATAACAAGACAAAGGGCGCGGCATAAAGTACGCATGACGAAGCGTCCTTACGAGATATAAAGTTGGAGTGAGCTGCGAGGTCGGGACGACATGTTACGTCATGTTGAGACGATGTATGAGATGCGTGCAGGTCGTACACTCGCATGATTGTACTTTAAACTGTCTAATTTAAGTATTTTTTTAGAATTCACAAATGCAATAAATTAATCTTTATTCCATTTGTATATATTGAAACAACAAAATTAATTAAATATTTAAACAACGAAGTAAAAAACGATTTATCTAAATCTTTAATAGACGCACCCCCTTAACAAAAGAATCAATTAAATATTTTTATACAACGAATTTAAAAAATGTTTATCACAATATTTAGTTTAACATGCTCTCTAAAAGACACAATCATTTCGAAGGACTATCTCCGTTATATATCCTTACTTAAGAACTAGTGAAACAAGATTCCAGCTGAATTTAACACAATGTCCTCCCAACTACAACGGGCACAGATAACAAGACAAAGGGTGAGGCATAAAGTACGCATGACGAAGTGTCCTTACGAGATATAAAGTTGGAGTGAGCTGCGAGGTCGGGATGACATGTTATGTCATGTTGAGACGATGTACAAAATAGTTAAACTCTCAACTTTATTATTAAAAAAAGTCAAATTTAAATACTTTTTTTGAATTAACAAATAAGATAAATTATTCTATTTCACATAGATGTGAAATAAAAAAATATATCCTTATCTTTAATTAACGCACCTCCTTAAAAATGCTTTCTACGACACACAATAATTTCAAAGGTCTATCTCCCAGTATATATCCTTACTTAAGAACTAGTAAAATAAGTTTTCAGCTGAATTTAACACAATGTTCTCTCGACTATAACGGGTAAGACAGATAACAAGACACAAAGGGTGAGGCATAAAGTACGCATGACGAACCGTCCTTATAGTCCGGTCAATTTAGACATTTGACCCACGACAAATTCAGGGGAAGCTGAAAATTCTTAAAATTGTTTAAATTATAATTATAAACATTGTCTTAAAAGTCCCAACCGATCCCATGTAAGGAAAAAAATTTAGCGGGGTAATAAGGTCCAAAAAATGAGTTTTTCGCGATTTTCTTGAAAACGGTAAGTTTTATCGCAAAATTACCTCAGACATAATTTGTAGATCAGGGAATTTCCTATAAAAAAGGTATCAATAATTTTTTCCCTAAAAGCCACCGCTTCTGAGATATAACGATGCAAAAAATTGCGTGTTCATTCTAACCTATTTCGAGTTTTTTTATGTTTTATAATAAAAATAAAAATGTCCGAATATTGTTTTATTTGTGCTAAACTTTTGACTGAAAGTGAAACTGTTACTGTTGAACGTGGTCTAAAGACATTAATCGATGCAAGTATCGAACGAGCTGATGAATTTTCCGAATATCTTAAAAAACAGAAATCTGTGACAATACACGTAAGTTGTCGTAAAAATTATACTCGGAAGCATTCTATTGGGTCAGCTAAAAAAAGGCAACGTGATGAACAAGAAGCCAGTACATCGGCAGCAATCCCTCCTCGTACTAGATCACGTGTAAGTGCATCAGATTTTTGTTTTAAAGAATTATGCTTATTTTGCGGTGAGGCAGCAAAAAAAGAGAGCGAGAGGAGAAAATCTCCGGGATATCGCCGTAAAATTCTCCATGCAAGCACACTTAAGTTGAAAGATTAACCATTATGAAACCACGTTAAAAAAAACGCGCTAAGTACACTACCTCAGAGGTGGCGTGGAAACGTGTGCGTTTATGACGCTTGCAATTTTTTGCATCGTTATATCTCAGAAGCGGTGGCTTTTAGGGAAAAAATTATTGATACCTTTTTTATAGGAAATTCCCTGATCTACAAATTATGTCTGGGGTAATTTTGCGATAAAACTTACCGTTTTCAAGAAAATCGCGAAAACTCATTTTTTGGACCTTATTACCCCGCTAAAATTTTTTCCTTACATGGGATCGGTTGGGACTTTTAAGACAATGTTTATAATTATAATTTAAACAATTTTAAGAATTTTCAGCTTCCCCTGAATTTGTCGTGGGTTTACTGATTTTTTGGTCTAATTTGACCGGACTATTACGAGATTTAAAGTTGGAGAGAGCTGCGAGATTGGGATGGCATATTACGTCATGTTGAGACGATGTATGAGCTATTATGAAAAAGACTAAGATATAACTGAAGATTATAGAACATATAAATGTTTGATTTTGCTCTGTCAAAAAAAAAATATATGCACATTTATGTTCTCACACTCTTTTAGTTCAATATTCGTATCGTAAAAGTCGACAACAATCGAAAATAAGTATTCAGTTTATGTATAGTTTATGCAAGCTTCCAAATTGTTATGTCATGATGTTTGGGATGAAAATGTAGCTCTTCATACGGTTAAACTTTTGTGAAATAGATACAGTCAAAAAATTTGGAATTTTTGGGAGCGTTTTAAACATAATCGTTTAGTGGTGGCTAAAATAAAAAATTATGTTATGTCTGGCTCTCATGTATTTTTGGTAAATTTGGTAAATTTTATGATATGAACAACTAATAAAAAAATTAAAACATTTAAAATAAACTATTCGCACTTTGTACTAAACAGGAATTAATACAAAATCATAATTCCCCGACTTTAAACAACGAATATAAATTAAAATATAAATAAGAACACGCTAATCTTGCAATCTTATTAAAAACATAATAACCTTAACCCATTGTATTCACACTATTAAATTTATGGGTCCAAAAATCGGTTAGCGGAATACTCAAGTCATGGGCACATTATAATAATGGCTATTGAGTATTATCAAGACCATATTTTACGCCGGTGTGTCAAAGGACCTTTATGGTGGACTATAATGATGGGTTCATTAGGATGTAAGGTTTTTTGCATGTTTCTATGAATAGATGTGGGTTGATTGGATCGGTTTTACGAAATGTAATCTGGTGTGTTAAATTTAAGCTTTTGTTAATAAAATTTGGAACCATTACCGCGGTCAAACGTCTGCCTATCTTACATGAAAAAAACAATTTTAAGATGATTTTGAGGTTAAGCTAGCTGAGCTCCGTCGTTTAATCTCTCTTTCTCGGAGGATTTTCGGGATAAAAGCTATCCTAATCCTATCTGACTAATATTAGTCAGATACGATAAGGATAGCTTTTATCGTATCAGGACATAATATGTCCTTCCTCGGTGTTCGGGATGACTCCAGAAAAATAATCTCTGTATAAAATCATGCAAATCGATCCAATAGTTTCGGGTGGTATTTCAATTCAAACAAACAAACAAAAATCATATCTTTACTCTTTATTATATCACCTAGAGTGGGATAGTAGGATAATTATTATTGTTTTTGGGAGAGAGATTTGTGTAAAAATAATATTATATACGTTATACTGCTGATAAAAGTGCTGAAAATTTTAGGATAGTCCTAATTATTTATCAGAGCACTAGCCGCGCCCCGCGTATTCACCCGCGTAACTTCTGATCCCGGGATTAAAAGCCTATATGTTATTTGGAATGTTTACCTATATGTGTGACGTGTAGTGGGCTTCTCACTTAATAGATTAAACCAGGCTAAATCATGCTTACGCTGGCCCTTGTTTTTTATGGGTAACCTCGATCACCTGGAGGTAAATACACTTTCAACAAATGACGTGAGATACCATCTCGAATCGGCCTCGTAAGTCACGAACGTAAGTGTCGCGATGCTATATATAAATCATCTGTTATAGATGCAAAGGCCTATGATGATGATGATGATACAGTAAGAAACTAATAGGGGGGCTTTGTATAATTATGTCTAATGTAATAAAAATGTACTGTGATTCTACACAACTGGCCAATTATAGAACTAGTCAGTTAACAACAAATCACAGCTAGTCATAAAAACTATTAGCAAAGTGAGGGTAGTTGGGTCGTGACGTCAATAAGACGTTCGAGCACCAGGCGCAATCGGTACCAATGCGCCCAGATACTGAACGCGACTACTCTTTTATAGGACTTTGATGACAGCTAACAACTGACAAGTGACATTTGCATAGAAAGATGACATTCAAAACTTGTTAAAACATGAAATCACAAAATATTTCCGACAATACCTATATGTATAACAAATCATAATCACTTCATACATACATCCTCACAAACTTTCACACTTATAATATAACTAGGATTTCAAATTCCATTGTATAAAAAAACTTGTTTATTTATGTCATGAAACAGTTCAATAAATCAAAATACAAGTGAACCCATGCTCGTTAAAGCCGTCTGTCTCGTTGTCAACAATTGCTCTTAATTAATGTTGTTGAACCACTGACGTAAATAGTCTCGTATAAGCTTCATAAGTATCTATTTTATTAGGAGATAGTATAAGCTCAAAAAGTGAAGTAATCATAGTAAAAGCATCAAAAGCTCATCAACTAATACAGCTAATAGCCTATCTATTTACGAAATTTCATGAAAATCCGTCCAGTAGGTGTGTGTTTGACACATAAACATCCAAACATCTAAACATCCAAACTTTCACATATATAATATTAATGGGATAGAATACGTCCTTTTTAATATTAAGTTAAGCGCATTAAATTAAATAATATTTTGTTTATTCATTCATCAATTAACGGATAAATAAATATTTTACCAAAAAAATAACAAATTATATAATATTTTTCGAGTCAAGCTGGGTAACTACACACACATAACCCGATTGAGTCTTCCTAAATAGAACTAGTGGTTCGCTTCGAGCTAGACCTATAATTAATGGAATTAGTTAGCTAATAAACAGCTCGTATTTTTAATTAATGGAATTAGCTAGCTTATAAACAGCTATTATATTATAATTAATGGTATCATGTTCAAATGTTTCATTCGTTTCTCAATCACACTTCTATATCGTTTAAGTGTTATTTCCCTAAACCCCCTTAAATAAGTAAAAAAAGATATTTTAAGTTTCTTTAACATAAATACAAGTACATGTAGCCAGTAGCTGTAATTAAAATCTCTATCGTATAATCCAGTCACCGGTTTCTGAGTATTTTAATTAAACTGACCACAGTAATGGATCCATTAATGTTAACTGTCAGGCAAATTTCAGGCGAAATTAGACAATGATGCGTTGCTTAGAAACGCAATTATCACAGTTACTGAGTGATTAGCGCTATCGAATAGATAACCTAGCGTTAATGTGACTCAGAAACAACCAATCAGGTTAAAACGTTAACTGGCCGGGATGGCATTAAGTCGACGCGACGCATTTTATTATATCCCGTAATTAATCAACAAAAATTACCTTAAAAAAATTCCAAAATTTTTATTTAATCCTACGCTTAATTTTATCAAAATAAGTCGAACCATCATGATCTAAAATCAGATCATACACCTTCTAGTCGCATTTATAATATTAGCAAGAAAAGTACTGTCAAATACAATTAATTTTTATACTCTTTTTAACTAATGCTTCCCTATAATAAATACAAGTGTTATTAACACAAATTCACAACATACATTATCATCCCAGTTTGACCCAGTTGGCGCAGTGGTTGAGCAATGGTCTATTGCGCCGGAGGGTGTGGGTTCGATCCCCACGAGCAGAAAATTATGATGTGATGAACATCGTAATTTTCTAATGTCTGGGTGTTAATTTATCTATAGTATGTATGTATTTACAAAAAAAAAGTATGTTTAAGTATGTCTATCAGTTATCTAGTATCCATAGTACAAGCTTTGCTTAGTTTGGGACTAGATGGCGTTGTGTTAAATATCCAGGAATATTTATTTATTTATTGATTATTTATTTATCCCAATGCTTACATTGGGATAAACATTTTTGCATGGCATGCGTTGAAGAAATCCTCAGCACCTCAAATGCGTCTCCTAACGTCCAATGTAAATGCGCCTTAACTGTAATTAAAATCTCTATCGTATAATCTAGTCGGCCAATCAGGATAGAACGGGAACCGGACGGGATGGCATTAAATAGATTCAGTTTATAATCGAAGGATTATTATTTACTTTACGTGACTCCATTTTGAATTCAAATTAAAATCTCTGGGATAAGTTCTGTTATCTGTATTTCTGGCCATCTTCGATATAATTGGTAAGAACTGATAAGGTGTTATTTAATTACTACTAAAATTTATTAAAATCGGTTCAATTAATTTGACGGAAAAACTTTTATACAAGCAAATCACTTAATTTGAAAATTGATTTCTATTTCAATTTATTCAAATCTCATTTATATATTTAATGAATAAACTCTACGTATACATATTATATTGAATGTGCAAATTCCACTTTGGTTAACTATTTTTTTATAAATAACAACTGATGAATGTATGTAAGCGCATTAAATCGAAACGGCGGTACCCTTCTGATGTATTGTTTATTGTTTTGTCTTATTGATCATTGTCCCTCTACATCTATTTAGAAAGAAAGAAATCGTTTAATCGTCCACAATACACAAAATATACAATAGACAAGAAAAAAAAAATATACAAACAACTAGAACGTAGAATAATATGGTGCGTACTGTGTACCGATAAGGTGAGGGCTCAGCATGTGTCGCGTAGGTTGCGACGCTGGTAATTTACTAGTTTAAACACAAGCTTTGTGACATTTTTGCTTCCTCTAAAATGACTAAAGGGCGAAATATTTCGGCAAAAATGTATGTTTATAATATTTCCTAGCAGGTACAAAGCTTTAAATACGAAATGAAAAAAATCGTTCATTGTACAATATTTGCAGGTACAAGATTATAAATGTATTAACGATCACCAAATACAATAATCACAAAGGTTTTACCTGGGTAGGAATGCCATTGAGTGGTTTTTATGGACACCAGGTGTTATACCAAGCCACATATTAATCTTTATCGATACAACCTCTGTGTTTTTTTAATTTTATTTGATTGATTTTTATTAAATTGGAATTTTATAGAGAACATTGGTTTTAGACTTTATTTGTTTAAAATTTCTTAACAAGGCAAAAACTGTGTATTTCGGACAGAATATAAACCTTTTTAAAGTGTAAAAATAAAAGATACATAATCTGTGTGCCTTTAAGATTGAAATAAATATTAATGTATGTAAATAATGGCGCATTTACTGTAGTCGATTTGCCCCGCATGCGGACTTCGGGCGATTTCTGTCAGGCATGCCATACAGCCCGGAGAAAAACTTGTACAACTGTAACTATCATCAATAAAGATTTATTATTATTACGGGAATAGTGTCTCGCCTTGTTACTCTCGAGTGAGTAATATGCAAATTATCCAAGCATTGTCCAGTAGGACTGCTCACTGGGTCCCTACCGTAACTGACCGATTTCGGCCATGGTGGCCAATCTCAACAGAGGTTAGCCAGCTGCGCAGGAGATATAACAGTGCACAAGTGTAGGCGCGAACACAGGTGCACTCTCTATTCCATTACTCTTATAGCCCGATAGGACGGCAGACCATCACGACCGGAGAGAAGTCAGGCGCTGGACCGACGGCTTTACGTGCTCTCCGAGGCACGGGGGTGCTCCAGCACCGCCACCTTATAGACTCAGGGCTGTTATTGAGATGTCTTTGTCAGAAAAATCCTAATAACATTTTTTTTGGCCCATCCGAAACCCAGACCCCTCGATTAGTCAAAGATGCAACCACTAGACCAACGAGGCAGTCAAAAAATTATAATTACTATTATTAATACTGGTATAGATTTATTTGTCGTTGTCATCAAAGTAACATATTTTATTAAATCATTATTAACCATGTAAGATTTACAATAGAACATTATAAGTAACGTAAACAACGCTTTGGTCTGGAATGCCATTGACGATCGCCAGGTGTGCACACACCACACATCAATCTTTTAATCTATCTAAGGTATGTTTATAAAAGAAAGATATACGTTGCTATGGATTCATTAAATGTTCTTGACGATGACTTACTAAACTATGACTTTGACTTTTTTTTGAAAGTCGGTTAAAAATATTATTATCATTGCTTATCATGTTCAATTAATTAGTATAATGATACGTGATCTAAGATTTACTTATATAAAAATATATTATGGTCTATAAAAAGTGTTATAGATTTTAAACTTAAAAAAAATTAAACCCCACAAAATTATAAAAGTATTAAATTAACAAGATAGAGAAAAAAATCGGACGAGTGCCAGTTGGACTCGCACGAAGGGTTCCCTGTTGTTTATTTAATATTTTTTTTTTAGTATTTCTTGTTCTGTTTATGAGGAGCAGTCTAATAACAGATATACAGAAAGCGGAGGCTTAGTGATAGGGTCCCATTTTTATATTTTATACGTAATTCTTAATGAAACCTATTTTACTTTTAATATTTTTTAAATTCCATGTATTGGACGCTAATTTTATTTGTGGCTCTAATAAATATTTGATTCCTTTTACTTTTTCTTTTACCCAAAAATTATTTTATTTAACCTGCTTTTGTTTGTGTAATCCCTTATGCATTTAAAAAGAAATATTTATAATTACATTCGCTACTATACGACACGTACTTTATAGCGTTTTACTCAAAACTAGAATTACCACAACTCACAATCAATACAAACGACTTTCTAATCATTCATTACGCTATTTCAATCACCGAGCCCAACATTGCCCTCACAAAACCAGCAATGTATTACAAACGTATCTTACCACTCCTAACGCCTAAACAAAATTCGATTAAAGCTTTGATTCGCCGCTTTTAAAAACTAATACAAAAACTTCGATCAAATCTGAAGCGTTCTTTGAAATGCATAGAAATTTTATTGATGTTTTTTGTAAAGGTACCGATACTTTTCTATGCATAGAGTTGTGGAATATAATACGGTTCCTTTATAATAAATGCGATTTGGAATGACGGATTGTTGTATGGATTTATCGTGCAGAATATTTCTATATAATTGACAACAGTATAGTTACATATTTAGAATTGTACATAATTGTAATTGGTATATATTATGTTATGTTCTATAAGTATCTAAAAGAATAAATCTGTAGTTATTCTTCTTAAAGTTCGGAATATTTTCCGATTCGTTAGTGTAGAAACACGAACCCATAGCTATTCTAAAGTGCAAAGAAACACGTAGTATGCTAAGCCCACATGCTTTGACGACTCTATCGGCGCAGTGCATACAGCAATGATCTATTGTAGAGGGTGTGGGTTCGATCCCCACGAGTAGAAAATTATGATGCGATGGACATTGTATATTTCTAATGGATGTTTATCTATAGTATGTATGTATTTACAAAAGAGTATGTTTCAGTATGTCTATCAGTTATCTAGCTTCCATAGTACAAGCTTTGCTTAGTTTGACTAGATGGCGTAGTGTTAATTGACCTAGAATATTTTTTATTATTATTGATTTCTTTCTAATTCAGACATGCTTTTCCTTAACTCGAATTGAATGTACTCCTCGTCAATTGCAAGAAATTATGGCAATGTTGCCACAGTTAGTACAATCTCAGTACAGATCGGAACGTGAGAAGCATCGTATGAAGGGCTTTAGCGGCTTATTAGAAGATTGAAGGTGTTTTTAGAATAGGAACTATAAGGCGTACCTAATACTGAGGCATTGATGTATTTACACATTAGGCATTATTTTAGTATATATGCTTGTTTATCTGTTGACTTATAACTCTGTTCACCGGTGTACATGTCTGCTTGTTTGCCTGTCGATCTGTTTGCTTGTCCACCTGTCTACGTGCCAATCTGTCTTTCTATTTAATTGAATATCTGTCAACTTTTCTATTTTTTTGCCTATATTTAATTCCTTTATTTCTATGAATTTCTACTTAGAAGATTGGAGGTGTTTTTTAGAATAGGAACTATAAGGCGTACCTAATACTGAGGCATTGATGTATTTTAGTACGTATGCCTGTTTATCTGTAGACTTGTAAGTCTGTGCACCGATGTACATGTCTGCTTGTTTGCCTGTCGACCTGTTTGCTTGTCCACTTGTCTACCTGTCTACGTGTCAATCTGTCTTTTGATTTCATTGACCATCTGTCAATTTTTCCATTCTTTTATCTATATTTATTATGCAATTCTGGTAAAATGTCACTCTTTTATTTCTATATGTTTCTATTTAACTACACCCATCTATCACATCATTTGTCCAATTGCACGTCACTATCTCTTACCCAGCAATTCTAAAGTGCAAAGAAACACGTAGTATGCTAAACCCACAAGCTGATTTCTTCTCAATTCAGACATAATGCAATTCCCCGGCTCGAATTGAATGTACTCTTCGTTCAATGGCAAGAAATTATGCCAATTTCGCTCGAGCGAGTACAATCTCAGTGCGGGTCGGGACGTGAGGGGAATGAGAATCATATGGAGGGCTTTGGAAGCTTATTAGCAGATTGAAGGTGTTTTTTGAATGGGCACTGTAAGGCGTACTTACTGAGGCATTGATGTATGCCAATTTGATGACTTGTCAGTTTATTTGCCAGTTTACATGTTTACCTGTCGACCTGTTTGCTTATCTACCTGTCTACCTGTCAATCTGTATTTCTGTTTAATTGACCATTCGTCATCTTTTCTATTCTTTTGTCTATAATATAGATAACATAATATATCCAATTCTGGTAAAAAGTCATTATTTGCAGTATTTTCTCGTACGTGCGTACGTTCTCTATTTAACTTAGAGGCAGGTAGACTATCATATGTTTGTCTGTTGATAAGTCAGTGCTTCTCAATCGAGTCATCAAAAGAACGGGAATCGTACGGAGTATTTTGAAGATTATAAGCAAGTTGAAGTTCATGTTTTCAGTAAGGTTGTGAAGGAATATAATAATGAACAGCTAGAAACCGACCGCTCCTGACCGATTTCGGCCATGGTGGCCAATATCGAGAGAGACTAGCCAGCAGTGTAGGAGATATTGTAGTGCACAAGTGTACACGTGAACACAGGTGCACACTCTATTTCTTTACTCTCAACGAAGGAATATAATAAGACTTTAATACATTTTGTCACGCTTTCTTATTATTTACATGTCCGTTTCTCTATTAATTGTCTGTATCTAAAACATTATGATGACATGTCGTGTTTCTATTGTTCTACCTTCAAATCTTTAAACCAGAATATTTCTGTATCCGCCTAGTTGTTAGTCAACGTGTCTCAAGTGATTAAAATCTCAGTGCGCATCGGGACGTGAGAAGAACGCGAATTGTATGGAGTATTTTAGTAGCTTATTAGCACATTGGTTTTTGAATAGGAGCGGAAAATTGTGAGATTTTTTCGCCTTTCCTCTAGATAAGATTTTCTGTTATTCTATATTTATACTAGGGTGAAATTGCAGGGCTAAAATGCAACTTCTGTTGAATGCTAATATAATTCTTATTTTAATGAAATATTCTTAAAATGGCCACCTAAAAGAATTCATATTATGAACCATTTTACAATTCATCGATTTGACGGCTTGGTATGGTCATCTCTCTCTCTCTTAAAATGGCCACTTAATATGAATGGATTTAATGTCAAATGGCAGAATCATAAGAGTTAGAATCGGCTAGTAATTCACAAAATTATTCACGCTAATGAATTGCCTAATAAGTATCGACTATCTACCATTATGGCACATTTACTTTAGTAGATTTGGTCTTCATGCGGGGTGCGGAACATTTCTGTAACCCATCGTTTTCACTGGTCGATAAAGCCCACTCTCGCTTCATGCGGGAAGTCATTTTCTCTGGTTGTATGGACCGGGTTTTCTACTGACTAGTTTCAATGGTAGTTAGCCCACAACCAGGGAACCCCGCACACATTAACGGACCGACTTGTCAACCGGCGAATATCATTGGTAATAATAAGCCCGCATGAAGGAACTCGACCGACATATGGACTGATGTAAATACGCCCTTATTTCTAGCAAGTATGGTTATGATTTTAGTAAAAATCAATATGACTATAAATAAAATTATATTTAATAATAATTAATTTGATCATTTGTAATAAATTGTACAATGTGAATGAAATCGCAACATAGAGCTAGTATGAAATAGGCAGACAGCTTTATTTCAGTATGATTTTGTTAAGAGTTAGTCTAGCCATGTTTCCGCATAAATGGGCTTTTGAAGTGCCACGAGGATCAATGTCTGGCCGATGTACCTAGCTTTGGTAAGCTATTTACTTTTATGTGTACTATGAATATATTCGCAAATCTCGGTAAAAGCCCTTGATTTTGAAATAGGAGAACTGTTATAGAACGAATATTATGTTTCAATCTGACGTTATAGATGCGAAAGTGAGTCTGTAACGATTTTACTTTTCAACAACTGAACTGTTTTTAAAGAAATTTGTTTTTAATGATGAGTTCATTTTTTAAAGCGAAAGAATGGGTTGTGGTTGAAAGATGCGCTGAAATGTTGTAACTTTACAACGCGAGTAAATATTATATAAGTATAATATTTTATATCAAAAGATGCCATAAGTGTCAATACGAAGGAACAACAAAACTTGATACCAGCTGTGAGATTTCCATTCCTTTTTATTTATTTTATAAACTAGACAGGCGCCGAATATCTAATTCGTATTTGTATTCGGCATCTTTTTCACTATTATTCACGTGAATATATTTGGTTCCAAATTTCTATCTTTAATTATTAAAAAGTTCCAAGCGTTAATGCTTAAAATTGTATATGCAACAAAACAATTAAAATAAACAATAAATGTATAAATGTAAACCGAATAATTTCAATCCGGTTCGCTAAAACTTACTTTGATTTCAATATGCTGTTGACGGACAGCCTTTACTTTGATTAAATCATTTAGGGCCATTTTCAATAATGCATCAATGATTATGGATAGATTGTTATGTCAGATTATATGATAATAGATAGACAAAAGTCATAGAAAAAGTATCCTTCGATAGGATATTGAAATCAAAGTAAGTGCAAATAGATAGATTTGTCTGACTTTAGTAAGCAAAACAAGGGATAGATAGAATATTGAAAACGGCCGTTAATCAATATAATATCATTTAATCTGAGATTACAATCCATCCATGATCTGTGATACATTATTGAAAACAGCCGTTAGTATTGAAGACAAAAACAAAAAATAATTTATTTGACTCCACAAAAACACCGTGACAATACAAAAGAAATAGTATTCAGTTTTGTGAAACCACGCGAATCCAATGGACTTATATTATGAACCTTTTTCTTTCCTTAAACAATAAACACATTCAACAAATAAAAATCTTAAATCTCTCAGAAATTAGCGGAAAGTTAATTTAAATATCTTCGTCCTCATTTCCAACATTGTTCGTAGATACAGCAAATAATTGAATTTTCATTTCATTTCAATTTCCTTTCGTTATTTAAAACTTAAGATCAAGTTCAATCCAAGTTTAATTAGGTTTAAATTCAACCCGCGAGGGGTTCAAAACTTCAAGCTTGTTTTCCAAATAATTTTGTTTACCACAATCATTAATATGAAATGGGAATTAATGAGAGATTCGCATTTAGAGTCGTATTTTGAATGTGCTTCAGAAAATAATTTAACCTATTTACCCTACTAATATAAATGTGAAATTTTGGATGTTTATGTCATAAATCATCACAAGTACTGAACGGATTTTAATGAAGTTTCCTATATAGATAGGCTGGATTAAGTGGTACGATACTTTTTACACTTCTAATATTATAAATGCGAAAGCTTCTGAGGATTTATGTGTGTATGTGTGTTTGTATGTATGTTGCTCTTTCACGCAAAATCTACTCAACTGATTATAATGAAACTTGGTATACATATAGGTAAGAGTTCAGAATAACATATAGGGTACTTTAATCCCGGAGTTACCACGGGATCACAAGTTACGCGGGTGAAACCGGAGCTTCGCTGCTCGTAAATGTATAAATCCCGAAATCAACGCGAGCAAAGTCATGGGTAGAGGCTAGTATATAAATATTTATCATGTGTATTAATTCAATAAATTAAATATTCATTTATATAATAAAACTAAAAGAATATCAGTTTACTGACCCACTGATAGATCATCAAAAATCGAAAGTATTTAATTTTTAAAGTAATATTGGCTAATTCCAACCAAATTGGACACTTTTCTAGATATTATATTTCATTGAAAACCACTGCTACAATAACAAACACAAGAATATTATATATTCTCAGTCAAAACATACAAAATAATTTCGCGCTAGGTTTCAATATTTTTAATTGTCATTTTCGAGAACTAGTACCATTT
>LQNK01001744.1:59977-85817 GCA_001586405.1 Phoebis sennae | reverse complement strand
CCCCCCCCCCTCCCCCCGGTTTTGAGGCAAGCTGAAAATTTATTTGATGCTATACTAAATATTTATTTTATTCGCTTAAACGAAATAAACGCTTCAAATAAAGTGGGCAAAACCTCCAATTTTGGTCATCGTCTAGAATTAATAAATCGTGTTTGTTAATCCTTTTAATTTTTAATCTTATTAAACTTCGTTACGTTTACATAACCTAAACACACATGATTTTATACATGTTTGGTTTCATTATAAATTTAGCGTGGCTTATCTTTAATTACAAATTTACGATCCCAAGTCAATATGCGCCTTATTAATTATGGAAAATAAATGGTTTAATTTCGTATGTTTACTTGTATTCTAAGGTTTGTTTGAACGCGCTAATCCCGGGAGATGCTGGTCCGATTGAAAAATATTTTTGTGTTTGATAGACCGTTAATGGAGAAAGATTTTAACAGCTATGTTCTATTATGTAGTCCGTAATAGAAATTTACATTTGGCCAATAGATCTGATCAATTGATCACAAATCACAGCTAGTCATATGACTATTTCCAAACTGAGGGTAGCTGGGTCGTGACGTAAATACGTCTTATTGGAATCTAATTCTTCAACTACCCTCAGTTTGGAAATAGTAATATGACTAACTGTGATTTATGATTCGAGCACCAAGACGCGACTAATGAAGGTAAATACTGAATGCAGCTATCTTTTATATTGAACTTTGACAATTTACAAGTGACATTTGAAAACAAAGATAACCTCAACTTTTTGCAACATGAAATTACTTCAACGGTGAAATACCTAATACATTTTATAATTTGAATATAAGAATTACTATAAAAAAAATATTATAAACACTATATAACATTGTTTTGTGACATTAACGACATTATTTCGTTTAGATCAAAAACAATTTCCTACGACATAAACAACCGAATCATTAGAAAAACCGATCAGTATACTCGTATACTACAATACATGAATGTTTCATAAGCGCCCTTATTAATATTAAACCGTCATCAATCTCTCTGCTGCTTATACACAAGGTGTAATATTAATATTTTATTCCTGTTCTCTTTTATACGTTATTTTTGATACTAATGATCTGATTTTGTTATTTATTGTTTGAAAAGTTGGCTTATTGAAATATTTACACATTTTAAAGAATAATTTATAGAGCCGTTTTTTGTTAGTAATATATTAGTGTTTAAGATGTAAATTGCCTTAATAAGTATTGTGTTCGATTCTGAAAAACAAATATATATATTTTTTTTATGTTATAGCAGGCAAGTGGGGCATGCGGTTCACCTGTTGTTAAGTGACTGACTGCAGCCCATGAACACTTACAACATGGAATGTCGCAGATGCCTTGCCGACTTAAAGGAAGGGGAGGGGATAAGGAGAGGATAAATAATAGGAAGTTGCGCGTCACGTCACGTCACGTCGCAACACAGGTTGAAATAGTTAAACATTGAGCTAAATTTAACACTACGTCATCTAGTCCCAAACTAAGCAAAGCTTCTACAAAAATTTTCATACCACCTCTATTTCGAAAATCCACAAAGTACAGAATTTTGTGGACTACGCGGGCGAAGCCACGGGCAGAACGCTAGTAATACAGTGTACATTATACATATAAATGCTACAGTACCTTCTAATTACACAGACCCTTCATTTATATTATTTTACTCTTACATTTAAAGTTACAAGAAATACATTTTTATATTCTCAGCACATTTTCGCTCGTCACAAGGTATGAGATGTGATTAATAGTTGTTCGTAAAAAAGATTAATTAATAATTTCAAGCGACAGTGCTAGGGCGGGCTTCGCTGCGAGCTAAAATATAATTGTTCTTAGTTTTAAAATATAATAAATATAATGATTCTTGGAAGGCTTTGTCTGTAAAAGTTTAATATAATGCTTTTGTTGATTACAGTATATATTTTTTTTTAAATTCTATTTAATTATTCCATAAAGTGTTTGAAGTAATAGAAATATTTTTTCAACAATGTATAAAGTTTTAATTTTATACTTTGTTTCAGTTAGTCAATATAACGGTTTATATCTTTTAATGATAATAATATATAGCTTTTACCCGAGGTTTGATCGGATATTTTCCGATTTTCCGTATGACATTACACAAGACCTTTGTAAATTGTAGCCTATGTGCTATGCTATTGTATATTAAAGTTTCACACAAATCCGTTCAGTAGTTTTTGCGTAAAAGCGTAACAAACATACGTCCTCACAATTCGCAAGTAGCCAATAGCTCACAAGCAATAAATAATTACGATAACAATATGTTTTGTGAAAAAAAATAGGATAAAATTCTGCGCATTCTGCATATTGATATAGCAAATAATAAAGTTATGGTGGATTTTTAGCAATTTGTAAGCAAAAAACATATTTTTATTAACATCCAAAAATATTTTGTTTTAGCCTTTTTATATTTTCCGCATATTTTCATAGGGTCGGAATGTTTGGCAGATTCACACGAAAATTGCGTGTTCACTCTTTAGCCCTTGTCGAACCCGAAACTTTACCGATATTCAAACTTCTCGACGTTTCGTGATATATTGAATAACAAACTGTATTTACCTTCATACATAGGCGTACCCAGGGGGGGGCAGGGGACCAGGGGACAGCTGCACCCCCTTGGATATCGTAAACCTATCCACTCTCTATTGTCATTGATTAAAATTTTTATTTTGCAGTACAATATATATTTTGAAAAAAAAAAACAGTACTTTCGTCAATTCCCTTAGGTACTGGGTATGTTCTAGGTATGTATATGTATATGTGTCGCAAAAAACCCTGCTAATATTTTTTTTAAATCTATATATATAAAACAAAGACGGGTATGTTACAAGACTTATAACTCAAGACCTACTGAATTAATTCGGCAGAAAATTCGTAGAGAGACAGCTTTTGTACCAACCCCCGCAGAAGACCGGCGTAAAACAGTATTGCACTGTGTTTCGTACGGAGAGCGGGAGGCCTGTATTTCCATCCCATTCCTCCTCCGTCCTTTTCTACTCCTCTCTCCACTTCCTATCATTAATCCTCTCCTTATCCCCTCACCTTCTTTTAAGCCGGCAAGGCATCTGCGAAACTTTGTTGTTGTGAATGTACATGGGCTGCGGTCACTCACTTAACGTCAGAACCGCAAGCCTCGCTTGCCTGGTATAACATTTAAAAAACTTAGAAAGAAAGAAAGAAAATACATTTTTTTTTCAACAAATTCAGTTAACAAATAAAAACAACGTTAAACAAAAATTGGGGGAGTTCTCAAAAAAGGATAACCACTCAGTCATATATGAGGTGGAAACTCCAAGAGAGATTTTCAGTGGCTCCTATTTTTTACTTACTCCTTAGGAGAAAGGCATAGGATACTTTCAATCCCGGAATTCCGATGGGAACGTGAAAAACCACGGGGCATAGCTAGTTATAAATAAAAAACTATTAGAATCATATGGCAATAAAATCCAGTGATAAAGAAAGAAAGAAAACATTTATTTAGTTAAAAAAAGTACAAAAATTTAATAATAAAATAAAAAAAATTTACATCACAGCAACATAAAAAAAACTAATACATAATTATTGTTTGTTAAATTACTGAAGATGGTGTTCGAATCCGATCTAATTTGTAATTAAATAATTGATATAGTGTAGAAAACATACAACTGTGGTACTAGTGAAGTGTTTTAGGTACAAATCAATCAAGATGCAGTTCGATCAAGAGGTAACAAAACAAAATATAAATTATTTAAAACATAAACAATCTAACGGGTCCATTCCAAATAAACGAACTCCATAGACATAAAATAGTAAGTCCATTATAAAACACACCCTATAATATTTCGCCAAGTAAAGGAAAATGATGTATTTTATACGAACCTCTCCAAACAACAAGGGTGTTGTTTACGCCTGTCCACCCTTGTCACTCGTGCATTGAGAAAGATTCCAAAATGGCGCGAAATTGTGGTTTATTTTATCTACTAGTGGTTCCCATCGAACTCGCCCCTGCAGTATGTATTTAGATTAAAACAAAAGTACTGATTACGTTTGTCCACTTTAGTCACTCGTGCATTGAGAAAGATTCGAAAATGGCGCGAAATTGTGGTTTATTTTATCTACTAGTGGTTCCCATCGAACTCGCCCCTGCAGTGTGTATTTAGATTAAAACAAAAGTACTGATTACGTTTGTGCACCCTTGTCACTCGTGCATTGAGAAAGATTCCAAAATGGCGCGAAATTGTGGTTTATTTCATCTTACTAGTGGTTCCGTCCGAACTAGCCCACGCGGTGTATATTTAGATTCATATAAAAGTGCTGTTTACACCTGTCCACCCTTGTCACTCGCATGCATTGAGAAAGATTCCAAAATGGCACGAAATTGTGGTTTATTTCATCTTACTAGTGGTTCCATCCGAACGGGCCTGTGCAGTGTATATTTAGAATCAAACAAAAGTTTCGTTCGCGCCTGTTCAACCTTGTCACTCGCGTGCATTGAGAAAGATTCCAAAATGGCGCGAAATTGTGGTTTATTTCATCTTACTAGTGGTTCCGTCCGAACCAGCCCACGCGGCGGTGTATATATAGATTCATACAAAAGTGTTGTTTACGTTTGTTCACCCTTGTCGCGTGTACTGAATACGATTGGGCGGGAAATGCGAAAATCATCATATCACTCAAAAACTACTCATTTGGTATACATATAGGTAAAGTTTCAGAATAACGTATAGGCTACTTTTAATGCCGGAGTTGCCTCGGGATCAGATTTTTTTATTTATCTGCATTTTCTGCATTTAATTCGACAACTTAGCCTTATAATTATCTCATATATTATTTTATACCTCCCATATCCAGTATTAATTTTAAATGCAAATTATTACATGACTCATAACATATAACAAAGGATTTACCCATCTCCTGCACTATAATCAAACAAACAGCCGTTAAAGATGCGCTTAAAGGCGTGTTACGGTAAACAAACACCGGCGCTTGACTGAGCAACGCGTTTATGTACACGTCATGATATTACTTTGTAGACCGAGAGCTAGTATAAAATTTATCCAAGTAAACTATACTATTATTGTGTGCATACTCCGGCGCCAATCGCGTTTAACGGCCGTTTTCAATATTCTATCTATCCCTTGTTTTGCTTACTAAAGTAAGAGAAATCTATATATGTGCACTTACTCTGATTTCAACGGACATTTGCTTCGACTTTTGTCTATCTATTGTCATATAATCTGACTCAACAATCTATCCATAATCATGGATACATTATTGAAAATGGCTGTAAATCGACTAAGCGCTCTCTCAATAAAATATATATCGATTATATTGGTAGAAAGAAAGAATGAAGCATTTATTCACACACAAGGCCATACACAAAATATACATAAATACATTAAAATAGAACAATACAAAAGAAAAAAAAGAATTTACGAAATAAATCATAATTTTAAGTGTATCTACAGTAATATCATAAAACAAACTTTTTACGATATAACTATACATACGCATTAGAAAATCTCATGAAGACAACTGGTCATATCAGTCACCCGTGACCACGCTTGCTGTAAAGTCTTCGAAACTTCTGGTTAATTATAAATTATACTAATCTTATAAAGCTGAAGAGTTTGTTTGTTCGAACGCGCTAATCTCAGGAACTACTGGTCCGATTCGAAAAATATAGGCTATATATTTATCCGATATTCCCACGGGAGCGAAGCTCTGGGACGCAGCTAGTGTATAATAAAACCCATTTGAAATCCTTTAAAAAGTATTTTATTCAATGAAAAATATCAATATTAACATTGTTACAGATTATCACTCGACAAGTGAGTATACATTCAAAATTCTACGCTGGCTTCCAAATTTCTTAAGTAAAAACAATTTTGTAGATAAGCTATGAAACGATAAGATTAAATAAATTATAATCAAAAGTCTTTTAAATATCAGGTTAGATCTAATTAAAGCAAAAGATAATATAATGGTTGATTGGTCAACACTAATTTAAAAGAACGAAGAATTTTTCCCACTGGTTCAAGTTGAAATTTCGAATAAATAATTGATAATATCCTATCCTACCAAAAATGAAAAGTTTTTGTGTATGATTGTAACTCCTTCATGCAAAAATTACTGAACGGTTTTGAATGAAATTACAATAATATAATTTATACATGAAAAAAACACAATGGATACAATTAATAAATATTTTATGCATTTTAACGAGTGTATCACAACAAATTCCACGAGCAAAGCCGCGGGCAAAACTCCATAAATAAAATTGACATAAAATATGTTTATGATTTACAAGCTGTTCCGATCCGGGATTTTCCGACATTCCGCGATCGATCAAAATCCTTTCTTGCCTGCCTACATCACAACATCTACCTGCATGCCAAATTTCAGCCCGATCCGTCCAGTTGTTTGGGCTGTGCGTTGATAGATCACTATGTCAGTCAATTTAGATTTTATGTCATGTCTGATCTATTTATACATATAATAAAGCTGCAGAGAGTCGAAAGTCTGTACATTGAAGACATTCGAAAAAAACGTTAGGGGATACTTAAAATTGATCACAGAACACGTTCCAACAATTTTTAGAATTTTTGTCTGTTTATCTATTTGTCTGTTTATTTGCGCGCACATTACGCAAAACCGGCTGGACGGATATAGATAGAAACTTTACCAATTCGTCGAGAAAATTCCCGGCCTAGTATGTACTAAAATAAAAGCTAACAATTTTCTTCACAAGCTCTTACATTACATATTAATTTGAGAAAGGCTAACGTAATAAGACGATGTTTATTTTAATTGTATATATATATAGAAATACACGTTAAGGATTAAGCTATCTCCGGGGTCATATAAAACATTATTTGTTTAATTTAGTACGTAATAAAACTGTTATTTGAATTTATTTTATTTTGAAGACTATTTTCTGAGTAAATATACAAATTGAAGTTTATATGAAAATGAGTGTTTTTGAATTAGAATAGAATAGAAATGCTTTATTAACCACCACATTAGTATATATAGACTGACTGCCTTATTGGTTCAGTGGTTGCATCTTTGACAGATTGAGAGGTCTCGGGTTCGATTCCCAGAAGGGGGCCAAAAATGTTATTGGGACTTTTCTAACAAAAAGTCTAAATAGCAGGCGTAAGTCTGGAAGTTGGCAGTGCTGGAACACCCCCCTACCTCGTTCTCAAAGGAAACAGCTAGTTTCTTATAACATTTGAAACACATTAACATTATTTTTTAGTGTCAGATAAAATACTGAAATATTAAAAAAATACATTCACAAACGATCTTTGTAAACTAATTTTATTGAGTGGAAATCTGTTCATTCGAACTAGATAGAATTCTCCGAATATCTAGATTGCAGTCGTATTAATTCGGGACTCAGTGTATGCAATATTTGGAAATGCAAACGAACCAAAGTATGTCACAAGAAATGAAAAGAAGTCTCTTTTCGGTGCCCAAAAATGCTAAAGGAACTGAAGAATATTTGCCATGCACACTCCCATACAGCACCTAAAGAGGTGCAAAAATATAAAGATATTCTTTATTTTTGTTTAATAATTATAAAATTACAAGCATTCATGTTTAAACATGCAACAAAACAATGAAAATATGGCAAACCCAATTAGGCTAAATAGGAATTTTCTCAAAGTGTTTCCAAATTTTGAATTTGGATTACTGGACGCTCTAAGTCGCTAACATAATCAGGTAATAAAAAAGAAAAATTTTTATTTTTTTAATTTTGTAACATTTTGGTGGTTTTGAAATGGGGTTTTAACACACGAATTCTAACCCATCAAACCTTTTTTCTTTCTTCTTTTTTCAATTTTTTTTCTTTTTTCCTTATTTTTTGTTCACACATACTTATGTACATGTGAAATATCAAGCTTATGACATAGCTAGTTTTTAACTAAACGTGGCCAAAGTTTAACGTAACCACTAGAGAATCTTAAAACCGTTAACGTAAAATATTCACGTCTTGACTAGTACGCCAGCGCCAACGCTGCAAATTTTAATCAAGCACTTCAGTGTGGTTTTCTTTAAAGTTTTTTGAAGTAAATCCTTACTATCCTATGAATATTGTATTATTAACGAGAAAGAAGATTTATGTGACCTACAACGCAAATTAATGTAAATAAAAGCCGAAACATGCTATGTTTAGGCGAACAGAAAAAGTATTTCTACACATTTTAATGTCTTATTAATTTATTTTTATAAAAGATAAACACAACTTTTTTACGAATAGATCTATATGCAGTTGCATTAAGGCCTGTATTCCCTTCCCATTCCTCTTCTGTCCTGTTCTAGTCCTCTCCGAAATTCGAATCTCCTGGCCCCACCCGGGATTCGAATCCGAGTAGTCAAAGATGCAACCACTACACCAACGAGGCAGAAATACATAAAAATACAAAGACCTCCCACATTTGGAAGAACACGTTTTTAGTTGATAGTTCAGATTGACAGATTGATTGATCTTTCAGTTATAATACACAACACGTAACAAAACAGATGATTTAAAAACTATAAAAAGTTACCCTTAAAATATATATCACAATTTACTAAACACAAAAAGCTGTTGTTATCATTTCAAAATGTTATTTTCCAGTTCAGTACTATCTAGTCACTTGTGGAACTTGAACAACAAAAAGATTTGTTAAAATGTATGTTACATTTAAACACGTTGTTTTGGTTGTTGCTTCAGATAATGTAAATAAGTGTCGAATTACCGAGATTATACACTAATTTTTGAAAAAATTCTAAGCTAAGGCAATTAAAATCTCTTTATTTTACAATAGACGCGGAACAAACACAAAGAAATGTAAAAACATTTATGTATGTTGCATTTAAACATGTGTTTCAGTTGAGATAATGTCAATTAGGGTGACATAATAGGACGTACAGACATCATTCCACTGAGAATCGAGGGCAGAATCTCTCGATTGTAATACTTATTTATTTCACACTAAATTCAACAGCAGAATACTTTTTATTCAAAATTTAACCTAAAAAAAGACACATGAAGTTTAGTACATATATTTTCAAGCTACAGAACTTTAAAAGAATACAAAGAACTCACACATTTACATTGAAACGTGTTGTTTTTCGGATTATGTCAATTAGCGTGACATGAAGCCGCCAGAGTTGTACTACACAATGATGCACTATTCACGGTTCACGTAATATAAGCAAGAATTTCAATTAGTTTGACATGCATCAAACCCTCTTGATACGTACTTATTTTGCCATCAATTTGATGCACTTTTCACGGTTCCACGTAAGCTGATATGTAGCAAAAATTTCAATTAGTACAACGTACAGACATTTTACCACAAGACATCAAACCCTCTTAATATTTCACACTAAATTCAAGTCATATTGAAAGGTAAAATTCAAGCGTGTATTGATGATATCAAATTGCCATATTTTTGGAATGTTCTTAATTATGAGGCGCTAGTTGAGACGACTACGAAAGATGCAAGTTCATTATAATTCCAATAAGTGTTACATTTCACTAGAAATCGAAACCTACACCTCTTGATTACCACCTATTTATTTAATAATCTTATAAAGAGATTTAACTATGTTAACATAGATAAATCTCTTAATAAGATCGAGTTTTAAACCTACAAATTCTCTCATAAAGGTTATTTTTAAATCTACACGACTTTAACACGCAAATAAAGAACTCACACATCAACATGTTGTGTTTCGGATAATGTCAATTAGCGTGACATGAGGCCGTCAGATCTGCAATAAACAAAGAGATACTTAATGCTCTTTTTACGGTTTAAACTTCAGTTCAGTTAGTACAATATATGGCCACCATTCTACTAAGAACCCAGGACCTCCCAATACTTATTAAAAGCCTATTTAACAAAAAAAAACATACCTGTGCCGATGTAGTTCGAGAAATCGTGTACGTAAATAGTGTCTATGTGTGAGTTGTACATGCGTTTTGCATGGAGTTTGGTTTTGTATCTATCTCATATTTTATCCTCTAGGTTCTGAAGATCAATGCCAATTTCTCATGACTGTGGTTTACAGTTGAGTCAGGACCTATTTCAGGAATAGTACACTATCCACCTACCTCACCTTACCTTCTTTAACAGGCAATTTTCTTCCCATCCTGCATTTCCTATTTTCTTTTCTGTTTATACTTCTGTCTGTCTCTCTTATGCATTGTGGGTTGTGTACCTTATTCTGAATACATTTCTTATCTATCTTTCTATCTATCTATTTTGTGCTACTTTCGAGGATGGTATTATTCCTCCAACGAAAAGGGAGGATCCTTGACCAGTCCAGACCACAGGACCACTGGTATATATACTTAGCGGCGAAAACATTTCAACATCGCGATTTAGGAATTGTGACGTCACGTGACGACCTTAAATAACACACAAAGAATGCATACACTCATATTGGAACATGTTATTTTTCGAATAATGTCAATTAGCGTGACACGAGGCCGTCCCATCTGCAAAAAACAAAGAAAGAGATAACTAATGATGCAATTTTCACGGCTTAAAATTCATGATGTAAGCCGAAATGTTGGAATTTTAATTAGAGCAAAAAGCAAATGTGTTGGACTAGTTTGGTAGAAATGCGCTTTTCTATTTATAACACAAACTTCAGAAGGAAAATAAAGATATGTGGAATGTTTTTTCGGTTAGGAAGGATTTTTAGAATCTCACAGTATATGAGAGGATTTGTCAAAGATACAAAGATGTTAAAGTAAATGTAGTCAATATACAGGAGTAGACCCCTAACTAATTTTAGTTTCTTAAACAAATTAGTGATTAGAGTTTTGTGAGAAAGATGTATGATTAGTTAGTTCGATTATTAATGTATAAAAAATTTTAAGTTATTTTTAAATGTTTTGTTTGTTATTGGGAAACCATTCAAAACTAAATTAAATATGCAGACAGTTCATCAATAGCATAGTCTATCATCAAATTTATCAAGTGGTCCCTCAAATAATTCCAACCATTGATTAAACCGTACTTTGTCGTAAGTCAATATATGTACCTTGAGTTTACACGTAGCCTATACGAAGGCTATTTGCTCGTGATAAATGACCTTTCAAATGGACCCTTCGAACAAATGACGGAAGAAATTCGATCCGGCAGGATTGTAAGTGACGGAATTGGGCAGTATATTACTAGTAGCTCGTTCTGAGCTATACCTCACGTTGTAATGTATGTTACCGTAGATGTTCGAAATGCAACGTATGTTAAGATACACTGGCGAGATGGTAGGTCAATGACCGTTATTTGTTAGAGACGATCACATTGTTCTGTATAACACCTATTATTTACATATATTCGCAAATACAACATTTGAAATTATTGTAATCATTGACGATCTGATTGGCGTAATTGATGTGGCAATGTTCTATTGCGTCGTAGGTTGTGGGTTTGATCCCCACGAGTAAAAAATTATAATTTTCTTCTGTCTTCTCATTTATCTATAGTATGTATGTATTTACAAAAAAAAGTATGTTTATGTATGTCTATCAGCTGTTATCTAGTTTCCATAGTACAAGCATTGCTTAGTTTGGGACTAGATGGCGTTGTGTTAAATGTCCAAGAATATTTATTTATCATGGTGATTTCGGACATCCACCGGTGATTGTTGTCATACACCAAGATTACTTGGTGAATGTTCATTATAAGTAAAATTATTGAATGAATGAAATTAAATTAATTAATAAAAAACTCTTTATCAGATACACCTCCAAAATATTGAAAATAAAATCTTACACATGATAATACTTTTACTATGCATAAAAAAGGCGGCCTTATCGCTATGAGGTGATCTCTTCCAGGCTATTGAAATTGAAATAGAAAAATAATGATGTATGGAAATAGAAGTTTGAAGAGACTAAACATTCTAAAACTTTTGAGACCACTGAATTAATTTAATACATGAATTGAAGGCAACCCCGATTCAGTGCAGTCTCGGATACGTTAGGTTAGAAGTTATAAAATGAATATGCATTTTATATACCCTCTTATAATAATAGTACGCTCCAAGCACTCGAGATTATTCATAAAATACTAATTATCTTACACACAAATTATTCATTTGATACCACTGATCTTTTCATAGTCAATGATGGTGCTTGAATTTACCACATAAAATCAAAATTTAATTATTATATAATAGCTGATCCACGCGGCTTTGCTCCCGTAATGTTATATATACAGCCTATAAATTATAGCCTATGTTACTCCGATAATGTAGCTCTCGAATGGTGAAAGAATTTTTTAAATCGGTCCAGTAGTTTTTGAGCCTATTCATTACAAACAACCAAGTTTTCCTTTTTATAGTATTAGTGTAGACAAACCGTAGAATATACAAACATATAACTGTATAATAAAATAGAAAATATTTTACGTAAGAATAAAAAAAGACCGGAACCCTATTCTATTGTCTATCCGTGTCAGTCATAGTGGTACCGCGATAGACAGAAAGTTGAAATTTGCATAAATTATAAATTTTCGTTGTCGCTATAACAAGAAATACAAATCAAAAATGAAAATATTAAGAGGAATCCCCATATGCAGATCCCTTCGTGCGCAAGCTTTCTCGCGCTTGGCTGTTTTTTTCATATCTCTATCTGGGATTTAACCCAGTATTTAAACGCATTAGGCACAACCACTGGCAAACAGTGGGTATTTCACCTATAAAATTATAATTTTTAATACTGATCATAGCAGATAAGCAGATATTTTCTGATTCAGTTATCGATTCCCCCACCCATCGGCTCAGGTGTTGCGCTCGACCGCCGTCCCTCGGTGACGGTCCCTAAATATTGGGCTCCACTGAAGTCCAATATGACACATTGCTTGAGAATATTGGCTGGTTTGTGCGTTATTTACTGGTTAAAATAAAGAATGGAATCTTATATAAATAAATATTCGGGGATATTTAATACAACACCATCTAGTACCAAAGATAAATGTAGTCTTTTTTATAACAAAGGCGAACTTAATGCCTAAATGGCATTTTATACCAGTTAACCTTTGGTAGTTTAGTAAGTGTACGGGTAGCGCAGAGAGATAAAAATCAGGATCAAAGGTTCAGAGATTTAGGTGGAAAGAAGACAGACAGAGTTACTTTCGAATTTATAATATTAGTAAGGAAGTAAGGATTTCTCAAGTCGAATCTTGAGCTTCATTTCCATCCCGAGTGAAAACAGAACTTGGCTATCATTTCACATTTATGTTTTTGTCGGGATAATATGTTCACCCAACATTTCGCATTTTTATTCAAATTAAAATTATTTTAATATAATATGGCTTCTTGTCTGAAGATGATTCAATTTCAGGAGTTCCTAACCCAGATCTTTGGGTCCGAAGTCATCTAACCACTACACCATTGAGATTAATATAACGAACTGATAAAAGAACATGTCTTGTCATCAAATGAAGAAAAAAAAGAAGACTTTTAAATTATTCATTTAATTAAATCATTGAGAATCCTCATCTCCAATAAAGGATGTTAAGTGGTATCCCATGTTACGTCTTCTATTTATCTTTAATTCTATTTTTTCCCATGTCTGTAACTTCCACATAGTAGCTTAATGCTTAGCGTCCATATTATATCGATATCGATCGTTGGATTCATTATTTGGTTTCACCGAATAACCGACTACTATTCGGCTTAAACTTTATCGAACCGGATATCCGGCCAAATTATTCGGTTTGACATATTTTCTGTGTCGAAAACACGTAATATGAAGGCTTGAAACATCCAATGTTTTAAATCGTATTTCTCATAGTTTGAAATGTAGCGCTTATGTCAATCACCTTTAAGCTCTATATATGCAGATGGAAAATCGCAAAAGAAATAAATAGCCGCTAACACATATTTAAATGATATTTAAAAGCGAAAAAATAAAACCGATTGTCATGTCCCAAACTTCTGTTTCGGTAAACACAAACAAACCACAACAAATTCGGATACATGTACCTCGAAAACGTTCAAAATGAGATTAATTGACGTTTTAGTCTCACCTGTGTCTCAACTTGATCTCAACTTGAGTGTTTTTTACGATGTTTATTAAATTACTTAAGTTGTCAAATATTTATATGGTAATAAAATAAAAACTCACTTAGATTCTTTAAAATAATATAAAAAATATAGTTTTGTATTAACCAATAATGAAGTTACTTCGCTACCAGTTTTATTATTTTAATTAACGTGCCCATAAATATTATCTCATTGATTCATAAGCAAAGTTACATTAAAATTGGCATTATCGATATCACGTGTACAAAAACGATGAAATCAACATATAAATGTTTAACATAAAGGTAAAAATATAAAGCTTCGAAGCCTTCGTTCCAGGTAACTGGTTTTCGTATAAAGGGTATAAACCTACATAATAATACCGCCTCCTTAACGCAAAGCGAATTTAAACGCTGTAATTGACTGCTATTGGTGAATTTTAAAACGCCTTATTAACCAATAATGGAAAAGACGATATAGCTATTGATATAAGTACATTTTGTACAAGTTTTTTATTGAATAACTTCACAATTAATTAGTCAAAACTTGTATATCTTATTAGCTGATCTGGTTAACTTTACACCGCCATTTTTAAACGTGACGTATTTGACACGGTCTATTTGTATGGAGAAATATATTAGTGATTTTTACTTAATGTATTCACAATTTTTTCATATTTTGTCAATGTTTAAACCTTCCCTGACCTTCCACGTATATTTCATGACTAAAATTAGTAAAATCGGTTTAGCCGTTCTCTAATTTTAGCGAGACTAACGAACAGCACTTGATTTTTATTCATATAAGAGAGATGTACAGATAGACTGGCGGTTCCGAGCGGCTTCGCTCCCGTAACTTAGTCTTCTTTATAAATCGGTATAACCTACCGCGGCTATTGGTATATTAAACAAAAAAATATCTTCTAATCGGACCAGCAATTCCTGAGATGAGCGCGTGCAAACAAACAAACTCTTCAGGTTTATATTATTATAGATTGATGATAAGGTCTATTAATAATTTATTATCAAACTACACGTTTATGGGTGTTTTAATTAGCGTTATGTTCATTTTCTTATGACTTTTTATGTTGAACACATTTAAATCGGGTTAATTGTTATCGATTGGTATTTTAACAACATTCTGATATTTTAAATAAACATTTTTGTGTATTTGTTAAATAATACCACTCAATATATCAAACATTTCGGTACATATTTATACGAAAATTTTGACATTTTTTTTATCCTACATCGACGTAGAATATTGTTTAACTTTATACAGACAAAACCTGCAGAAAGATGTAATAAGATGTAGTTTTTTTTATTTAGACATTAGCTTCTGCCTGCAGTTCACTCGCGTAAAATCCTATCACCTAATACAATTAATAGTCTACTTGTATACGAAATATCGTCGTAATTTCGTTCAGTAATTGCGACTTGATTGACAAAAAACTTTCATGTAAAATACATAAATAAATGTTAGTTATTAGATCTACACTTCTGAAATCAACTTTTTTGACATGTTAATCGTAAAGTCTAGCCATACTTAACTGTAACACTGTATACAGCTATGTAATCCAGCTGGGTAAGAGCACACTTCACATCTCGACATGCCAACACGAATATTAATATTAAAACGTCTTCTTGAGGAAACGACGTTATAAGCTGTGTTTTTGCGAGAAAAATAGCTGTAAATATCACATGAGCTCGTATGCTTTTGGAATTAAAGTGAATTTGGTTGAGCAAATTTAAATTACGTATCAATTTCAAGAATTTTTAATCTTTTATTTCTCCTGAAGATACAACTTTTGAATTGGCTGTTATATTTGCGGATTTATCATCTGTATATTAGCTACACTTAACTTTTGTACTTTTTTTACAATAATGTTATGTTTATTGTTTTTTTTTGTGTACATTACTGAATAAAAATAAATGACTAAAACTGTAACATGCTGTAAGTATATACAGTTAAAAATTGCATTTAAATATGATATTTGAATCAGTGTTTCGATTATTATCATTGACGCTATATAAATGCTACTGTGACTTGATATGGGTAGAAATTCTTTTATCGATTTGTAAAAAAGAAACACCTTGTATAAAATTATTTAAAAACATTTTTATATGTTATACACTGTGGAATATTTGACTTTAAATCTTATTTGGCCATTCTGTTAACTTTTATTCTTATCATAACTGTCACCAATTCCAAATGGAAAAATGAACGGAATATTTTTAGAATTGAGATTTAAAATTTCACTGCTGACCGCGCGCTCTATATTTGAATACATAGCAGATAACAAATATGCACAGATTGCATATTCTATATTTTCTACATCCTATAAAATATTGTAATATATCTGTGTGCTTTTTATTATTGTTACGCGTTAATTTGTAGCGTTGTGGAAATATATTTAGAAATATAAAATTGATCTGTTTTCATAATTTCAATTTGGTTGGTTTAACGTACATCAAGCTTGGACAAAGATTAGATAAACCAATTTTAAATGTAAATTAACGGCCATTTTCAAAAATGTATCAATTATTATGGATAGATTGTTATGTCAGATTATATGACAATAGATAGACAAAAGTCATAGCATATGTATTATGTATCCGTCGTTAGGATATTGAAATCAAAGTAAGTGCAAATTGATAGATTTGTCGGACTTTAGTAAGCAAAACAAGGGATAGATAGAATATTGAAAACGGCCGTAAATAAAAATACTAACGAATACCTTTTTCGCTTGACAGTAGTAACGAAACATTTATTTTTAAAAGATTGATTCAAGTTACTTTTAGTTTTATTTCGAAATCAATTTAAATTAATTATTGTAAATTATTTTGCAATTGTCATGTGGTGACCGCCATATTGAAATCGGAAACTAGAAGGGATAGATTACAGATATTTAACCATCCATAATCGGATTCCATCTCGTTGAGTTAACCGCAGTGGCTATAGAACAAATATTGAAAGCAAATAGACAGTAATAAACAATAGTTATTAGATGATTAACAGGACATTTGACGTTTGAACAATCAATCTACAACCTAATACTATTGTAAGTTTGAATGTACGTGTATCAATCTCGCCGCAATTACTGAACGAATTTGGATGAGCTTTCGTTCCATGAGAAAATTTGAATATAGTGTGTCAATCACGACGCAATTACTAAACAGATTTTGATGAGCTTTCGTTCCAACTGATAAGCTATTAGCTGCTAAGGTAATAGAATACCTTTTATTTACAGACCTCGATTTTACACGACCAAGCGCGTGCAGTAAATAACTTTACCTAAATACGAAAATAACTATGTTTGTCTTCCTGTCTGTTTCTCCTTCATGCCCGATTAATGAGCCGATTTTGATGAAACCTTGTGCAAAGATAGTGTGTGATGAGAAGGACGTAGGATTGTTTTTATCTCGCAAACCCCCCGGGAAGCTTTACTCGCGTATAGTCAAAGTCAAAGTCAAAACGTTTATTTTCCAAATTGGCTTCCTTCGAGGCGCTTTGAACGTCATATACATTTACATAATAATATTTTTTTTATTTACTACCGATTCGGAAGGCTGTCTCTACCGAGAAGAACCGGCAAGAAACTCGTAGAGAAACCCGGCAAGATACCGTTATACGGTCCTAAGTCTACCGTCTTAAGTTTTCATTTTTATAACAAACGAATATAATACACAATATAACGAATACGAATATAATAACAATACGTATACTATGAATTTGAAAAGTAACAAAGTAAAAAAAAACTTCTATAATGGACGTTTAATGTTTATTTTTAGTCAATTTGGTGATTTCTTCTTTTTCTAGAACGAAATTCTAGGGAGGTAGTAATAATTGGTAAAATACAACAATTTATTTGGCATGACAAAAAATATAGCGAGCATATTTTAACGTATTGGTGCGATGCCAAAACGGTTCCTATATCATACATTGGTTTCGTACAAAACCTTATTTCTTTATTAAATTTACCCCATTTTCGGTAGTTTTACACAAACATAATAGAGAGAAACGATATGATTGTTTCTTTGAAAGCTTCGTAACTACTGAACCGATTTGTAAAAATCTTTTTAACATTAGAATTCTACATTATTGATGATCATAGGCGGTATCTTAACTAGAGCTGAAGAGTTTCTTTTTTTGTTTGAACGTGCTAATCTCAAGAACGACTGGTCTGATTTGATAAAATATTCTTGCGTTAAATTAGGAAAGGCTTACGACTAATAAAACTATGATTATGACATTGACATTATGTATGGGAGCAAAGCCACGTGGAACAGCTATTATTTATAAAAAAGATTAAGTTGCGAGTAAAGCCGCGAACGGTTTGCTAATTATGAATAAAAAATCCATTCGAAATCGTCTCTCTCACTCTAACATAAGCAGTAGAGATGCGACAAATATGGTATTCGGTATACGGCGTATTCTGTATTTTTCACTATTCGTATTCTTCCGAATTCGAATATTTTCGGATCGAAGATCTCTAATTTCTTATCTACACTAATTATAAAGAGGAAAACTTTGTTTGTTTGGTTGTAATGAATAGGCTCAAAAACTACTGGACCGATTTTAAACTTTCAACATTCGAAACCTACATTATCTATGAGTAACATAAGCTATATATAACATTATGCTACGGAAGCGAAGCGTGGATCAGCTAGTATAATTATAAAATTACAATGTTCATGTTCAAACTTGTATGTGCAACAAAACAATGAAAATATAGCAAACCGAATAGTTGGACCGAATATTCGTTTCCGTAAAATTTGAACCGAAGAGTATACCGTATTCGGCGAAACCTGCATTCGACATCACTAATAAGCAGGTATCAATAAATTCAAGAAGGGGACACGCCGAATAAATTCCCTCGCATTATGCTACCGATGTATTTTTAGACCTTTTTATACCTTTTAGCGTAATATTGACATTTACCCAGAATATGACAATCCAGGGAATAAATAACCGCGTAACATGGTACAATGTTATTTATAGTTCCTGTTAAACTGTTTCTTTGAAGAGAAAATAAAATTGCGACTCGGAGTGCCGTATTGTAAAGTTTTAATGAAGTTTTGTTGTTGATTTAATAATGTTTATTTCATTAACGGCCGTTTTCAATAATGTATCAAAGATTATGGATAGATAGTAATCTCAGACTAAATGACATTTGATTGTCAAAACTCATAATAAAGGCCATCCTTCGACAGCGTATTGAAATCAAAGTAAGTGCAAATAGATAGATTTGCCTGACTTTAGTAAGCAAAGAAGGGATAAATAGTATATTGAAAACGGCCCCTTATACAGATGAATCGGCAATTAGTTATTTGTATTAATATTTAAAGTATTCGTAAATTGTCTATCTGTATATGAATAAATGCTATATTTCGCACCAAAGCTTAAAGCTAACAACATGATATGGGAAAAGATACAGGACAAAATAGGCGGCCTTATCGCTAAGGAGCGATATCTTCCAGGGAACCCGGTTACATAAACATACAAATAAAACATATAATAATATCTGTCTCATATTTTAGTATGAATCTGAATTTTGTGTCAGTATTTATTATTTGCCAAAATGATCATCATTTTGTGCCATTTGTTAATTATTTTGCGTGATTGAAAATCAAATATTTAAACATTAATTTTCATATTTCAGTCTTTTAATGATTTGAATACGGTTGGCAGATATTAATGCTTAGTCAATAGCCCACTTTTATGTGAAAAATAAGTTATTCTTTCCTTCATCAGTATGAGTGTATATGTTTATTTTAACGCGCTAATATCAGGAACAACTGGCCCGATTTTAAAAAATATTGCTGTTAGACAGACCATTAATCGAGAAAAGTTTAGGCTATATAACGTGTAACAGGAGCGAAGCCGCGCGTAACAGCTAGTAAAACATAAGAAGTCCTCTGGTAGAATAGAATAACTCTTTATTGTACTAAAATGTGCATGAAATAACAGTATCAAATTACAAACTAGGAACGTACAATAGGCGGCCTTATCGCTGTAAAGCGATTTCTACCAGGCAACCTTAGGGTCTAGGAAAGGAAAGTAATAATAATGCAAGTGGTGCATTCCACAAGTAGGTTAAAATAATGTAGAAGAAAGGCTGTAGTTTTAAATATTTATTTTCAACTTTGAAGTATGACGTAGTATAATTTTTACACTCACAATCATTTGAATACATTTAAATAAATGTATATTTAGAGAACTAATTAGCTCGTCTTCTCATCAGTATGAATATTTTTTTCGAATAAAATCAACCCTAATTAAAAGAAATCGGCCAATAAAAACGGTTAAACAAAAAACCCAATTAAGTAGTGCTGTCATAAGATATTATGGTGTAATTTATTTTGTTAATTGAACGGATGTCCATGGGTAATTACATAAACTACAATTGATGTATTTATTTTGAAACATTATATTCGTATAATAGTTATTGGAACACCGCTTTGAAATAGTAAATCAGCTTAATAGGCAGTGGTTAAAAGTTAAGGCGCTAATACATTGGTCGTTTAGTCGGTCGATTAATATGTAAGGGACTAACTGCATTCGGCATAATGACCAATTAAGTCATGCGGACTTTATAGCATACGTTATAGAAATCTCCCGCACGCTGAATGCGCTTCCTAACAACCAATGTAAATCCGCCTTAAATCTTAAGTTCGGGATATTTTTAATACAATGGTTAATATAATAATTATTATCTGCATTGTACGTTATAATATATAGAAAATAAAATATAGCCTATGTTATTCGTGGATAATGTAGCTTCCAAGTGGTGAAATAATTTTTAAAATTGGTCCTGTAGTTTTTGAGCCTATTCATTACAAACAAACAAAGTTTTCCTCTTTATAATATTAGTGTAGATGGATACTCGTTTATTGACCCCTAGTGTATAATAAACAAATGTACAAAATTCTATTATTAAGCATTTATATGCGATTTCAAACACTTTAAGAGGTCAAAGATTAAGTAGATATTTATGCCTCTAACGTCTAATTAAACAAGATGTAGGTGTACAAATTTTAATTTTATACCGATTGACATTTTTATGTAAATTTGGTCTATTTAAAGATATTAAAAGACGACATTTATGCCTCTTACATTTCGATCAACAATACAACTATATTATGTCCTGCCAGAGAAAAAAACCGTCTCGGAAAATAGAAAGAAGAAAGAAAGAAAAAATGGTTTATTCCATATACAAGCAGGTACATACAGAAATACAGAGAAATAAACACTCACATTAGAAATGGGCACTTATTTTGGTTTAGTTCGGTTGTCAAAATATCGCAATGTCAAATGAAATATTGTAAAAATAATCGTAAGTACTAGTAGTAGCCTTTACCAATTAAAAATACAACAAAAATACAATCATTTTGTTCAAAAAAGTAAAAGTAATGTGGCAAAAGGGCTATATTCATCATATGTTACGGGCATCCTAAGATGGTGTTTATTAGTAGGTATCATTGTTGTAATTAAATTGAGCTTAAAACGATTTTAAAACATTTCTCTTAATTTACAAGGAATCAAATGTAGCTGTTTAGTATACAGTCAGGACGGAATTTAGCTTTGACTTTGTATGTGACACGTTATCTAGTTGTATTGTTGAAGTTGGCGGTGCTGGAGCACCCTCGTGCCTCGGAGAGCACGCAAAGCCGTCGCTCCTGCGCCTGAACTCTCTCCGCTCGTGTCGGTCTGCCGTCTCATCGGGTTATGAGAGTAAAGGAATAGAGAGTGCACCTGTGTTTGCGCACGTATGTGCACGTATGTGTTGAGCACTATACTATGTACTGTAGAGATTGGCCGCCGTGGCCGAAATCGGTTAGGAGGAACATCTCGTTGTATTGTTGATCAAAGCTATAAAAAAACATGTTAATATTAATTGTAATGAAATGAAATAAATTTATTCACCAAGTGAATCATGAGTAGAACAGATGATAATATTATGCATGTTATTATACATGTTTTGTCTATATATAGGCGTAAATTTTTTTATTGAATTTACAATTTCTATATATTAAAGAAAGAAATGTTAATGTCATGTACTAGTGTAAAATCTAAACAATGTTATTTTATGCCAATAAAAGAATTTATTTAATTTTTTTTCATTATATAAATGTACTCTACTAATCCAACTACTGGACGGTTTTAGATGAAATTTCGTATTCAGATAGACTACTAACTGAGTTTGGTGATAGGACTTTGTATCTGAATTTAACGCGAAAGAAATCACGGGCAGAATCTATTATCCACACAAAACTGTCTTAAAGGTAGGATTGAACTCTCAGCTATTTAAAGTAAAAGACAAACAGTTTAACTAACACTTAATTAAACCTAGCGCAGTTCCCAGTAAACTAGTTAGCAATAAATATGGTCCTATCCGAAGATAAGCAGCTATTAATTATTCTGACCACTTCATTTACATATTTAAATGGGCTAGAATCAACAGGAAACGGGTATCATTCGATGTAAACTGGTATGCCGTTTTCTTACTGGTAATTAGATTTTTTACACTGGTTCTTATGATTGGTATCGATATTAATAAGTGGAAAAACTAATATTTTAGTGGCACATTGGCCTTGCTTCGATTTATGTCTTCTTTATCGCAATATTAAAAATAGATATATTAAGTAGCTAATTGGCAAGCTATTTTAAAGTACTGTCATTCACGAGACATGTGATTGTAGTTTAAATAAAAAATAACATCAAAACTACTTTAATAGATTTCGCGAAACACTGGAATGTGTTCTTTTTAAGTGATCTTATAAGATGTATTCGATTTGAAATAAAACACAAAACTTCATTACCATATTTATTAATTAAAAATTACTTAAATCTATAAACAATTTATTTAAAATAACAATATTACAGTCTTTGTTATTAATCAAATTAATTAATATCAATTTACAATAAATAATTCAATTCAATCTGCAATCACTTAAATGCAATTAACAATTAATATTTACAATTTACTCTGGGTAACACAAAAACTCACACTTTAGTGTTTGCTCATAACACATTTGCTCACACTTTCACTCTCACACTGATGTAAGTACGTTTCATCGCTGCGTCGGCGTTGTATTGGACGCGGCTTCGGTTTTGTTTGGTGTATGATCTGTGGGTAAAAAAATAGGTTAAGAACTATTTTCAGGTAAGCCACGTTGACGTAGACAATAGTAATAAAAAATGTTTTGCGAATTAAAAAATAAAATGTAGATAATGTAATTATGTAACCTAGTAAAGTATATATAATGTAAAATAACTTTATTTTATATGGTTATGATATTGTATAAATAGAGTTTTTTTTATTTCATCAAGAATTTCATGTTTTGTTTATCGTACACATTCCGTTTAGAAATACTTCAGTTCGGTATGTGCTAGATTACAATGAATCGTGATTTCATAAATAACCGAATACTTTTCTTTTTAAACTTTACTTGGTTTTATTTGGTTAGCAATATTTTTATTGTTCGGTCGCCTAAACAAGTTCAAACATAAACGCTTGGAACTTTTAAATAATTTTGGAAAATATAAATACTCCGAATCAAAATATTGAAAAAGATACTGAGTATGCCGAACACCGAATACAAAATAAATATTCGGTGCATCGGTAGTTACAAACTGTGAGAAATATAAAAAAATGCTAAATGGAGTGTGGAGGCATGAAAGGCATGTGAATTTTGACAAAAATTAAACTTTTATTATACTCAACAAATAGAACAGACAATTAAGATAATATAATGCAAAGGGCGGTTTTATTCTCGCTATAAATTTCTTCCAAGCGAAAAAATATTTTATCGCACGCTTTTATAGAAAAATGTTCGTATAAGTAAGCTTTTACGTTTTATGAATGTAAATATTATGAGTCATTTATGTATCGTTGATGATAACACGTGTCGTAGAAGTTTACACAGTTAGATAAAATTTAAGTGGTTTAATTAATTATATTGAAATAGTTTATTATAATGATACGTACTAAAGTTTTATTTGGAAAGTAGATTTTGTTGGAAGAAATAGTTTTTTATAGTTTGTTATTATTACAATATGTACTGTATCAATGCCCGCTTTACTTTTGATTCATCTGTTTATTTTTTCGTACTATGTTATACATCTATTTTATTTAAATCAATCAATCAATCTAAATGTTAATGTAGTTGAATTTATCAAGTACAAATGATTATTTGACTTTTTTTCATACTCTTAACCCGTATTCACAAAAAATAATTGTGTAAGTAAACTAAAATACTATGCGAAAGATTTCTCAAACGAACCTAAAGTATTGTTTCTGAATACGGGTGTATGTTTTTCTGACAAAAAAAAAATAAAAAAAAAAGCAACAGGAAGCCCTGAGTCAAGTAATTGGTTATGTTTGCCGACGTTCCTGCGGCTGATCTCTCTCCGGCCATGTCTGTCTGTCGACCTAACGGACTATGACGGTAAAGGAATATAGAGTGCATCTGTGGTTTACACACAGTTTACTCCCCTATCACTATCTCTTGCACGCCTGGTTAGTCTCTATCGGGATAGCCACTATGACAGATTTCGTCATAGTGGCTATCCCGATAGAGACTAACGCGAGGTTGTCGCGGAGGCTATTTATTTTTAAGTTTTATCTACCTTCAGGTAAACTGGCCACTTCAATGCCCTGTGTGAAGTGTTGCCAATGCCCTAGCTGTGTTGTTGTCCGGGTTGAGATGCAAGGAAGGCGACAGTTCCTGGGGTACAGCACAGTCGAGTTTGGCATCTTCCCTAGTTTAACGGATTTCTTGTAATGTTTGTCTACCTTCAGGTAAGCTGGCGACTTCAATGCCCTGCGTGAATCTGGCGGTGTTGTTGTCCGGGTTGAGATGCAGGGAAGGCGATAGTTTCTGGGGTATAGCACAGTCGAGTTTGGGATCTTCACTAGTTTAACGGGTTTCTTGTAATGTTTGCCTACCTTCAGGTAAGCTGGCGACTTCAATGCCCTGCGTGAATCTAGCGGTGTTATTGTCCGGATTGAGATGCAGGGAGGGCGAGTAGTTCCTGGGGTATGGCACGTGGCAGTCGAGTTCGGGCATCTTCACTAGTTTAACGGGTTTCTAGTAATGTTTGCCTACCTTCAGGTAAACTGGCGACTTCAATGCCCTGCGTGAATCTAGCGGTGTTGTTGTCCGGATTGAGATGCAGGGAGGGCGAGTAGTTCCTGGGGTATGGCACGTGGCAGTCGAGGTCGGGCATCTTCACTAGTTTAACGGGTTTCTAGTAATGTTTGCCTACCTTCAGGTAAACTGGCGACTTCAATGCCCTGCGTGAATCTAGCGGTGTTGTTGTCCGGATTGAGATGCAGGGAGGGCGAGTAGTTCCTGGGGTATGGCACGTGGCAGTCGAGTTCGGGCATCTTCACCAGTTTCAGCGGGTTTCGTTTGATGCTACTGTAGATCGTGTTTGGCTGCGCTAGTTGTTGTGGTGGAAGCTGCAAGGAAATACTGATTTTAGCCTAATTCATTTTTTGTTCAGGAAAGATATTCTAGGCCTATCAAGAACACCTAACGCGTCAGAAAAATCTAGTCAACCTAAAGAACCTAAGTAACCAAATTAATAATTCGTATTACTAAGAATGATAAATATATAACAAAAATAATTCTTCAGGAACTAATGAAATTAACATTGCATTCCATAGCAGTGTCAATCGATTCAACAATTATACTTTTTCTTCGACAAGTATTTAATATTCTAAAGCAAAACACATGTTAAAACAAAATAAAAATTCCTTCAAATAAATTTTATTGTAATTAGTAAAGCAG
>LQNK01001744.1:10224-42494 GCA_001586405.1 Phoebis sennae | reverse complement strand
TATTAACGGTTATTGATTGTGAATATTGTGAACTAAATTATATCTACAACTATCATTGTTATACTCCATGAAATACATATACAGGATGTTCCATAAACCAACGATATATATCAAACATAACTACCACATTTCAATGAATGGTAATTTTTCACCACGTTTATTAAATTAAAACGCTTTAAAACACAATGGGAAATAAATCAAAGGGCACATTTCATAAATTAAATTATTAGCATCAATTATATCAGCCCGTATGTCGCTGCGGGTGATCGGGCCCCACTGTTTGGGGTATGCCCCACTGTATTCAATACGAAAATATATTATATTGAATACATACAGGGTGTTTTAAAACTAAATTTCTTTTATCGAATGCAATGGTATAATATCACAATATTGATTTATCAATCAATGAGAACATAGGCAGTTCTATAAAGTATTACACTCATTTAAAACTAAATTAATGTGAAGAATATAAAGCCATTAATTTGCCGGCATACGAGAAAATTCGTGATTAAACGGACAAACTAACTAAACCAATTATTTTGTTTATGAAAAGTTGGCTGATATTTCTATTCAATAAATAAAAAAAAATCTCTAAGCACAAAAGAATCGAATGAAAAACGAAAAGAAGAAAGACAGCAAAAGATTCGAATAAAAAATTTCTTTTAAATTGAAGTACGATTTCCAGTTAGGTCAAAAAAGATATAAAGCGTTATGATTGGTTATAGAGCACCCTATATATTTTATATTGATCTTATCTAGTGACAAAGGAATCTAAAATCTATCTTATCTTCTATCTAATCTAATCTTCTATCCGAAATTCTTGAATCCCTTCAGGATAACTGACATACAAAGCCATTAAAATATTAATACCAATTTATTTGGGCGAGGTTTCACAGCGGTGTATTTTTATGTATCTTTTAATTTTTATACCACAAGTATATCTATTGTTATTTCTATAATAAACTGTTTTTTTCATTTTTATAACTCCATTACGACTGATCCAAATGATAAAATTTTAAAGACCATTGTCCAAAGATTTGTAAACTTCATGAAAATCATGTCAAACAAAACTATAAGTTCAAACGTGGTACTTTAAAATTAATCAATAATATTATTGGTATATGTTATTATGAGGGCTTTGAAAAAAACCCCTATCCTGCTATGATTGTTCTAACAACCCTCCTGTCATAATTTAGGGTCTTTACGACCCCTATTATAATTAAATATCTCATTCTAATATCAAAACAAGTAACGCTTTGTTCTTTCCTAATGACATTTAAAAAACACGTAATTACAAAAATTTGCTTAATTACAAAAAGTTCACAAAAAACCTACAACTTGAAAATGAAATCCAAATAGACACAGAATTATTCTTAAATGAGATAATTAGCATAAAAACAGAAACTTGAGATTTCTACGAAAACGATATTGAATGATATAATGATACGAATCAAATTTTAATTAATATTATAAAAGGTAAGTCCGTAATAAACCGTATCATTTTTACGCCCGAGTTCACCTTTTCATACCCTAGGCTACTAGGAAGGTAAAAGTATGTAATAATGTCATAAGCTACACATAGGTAATGTGTAAAGGTATACTGTATAAAACGTTAAGCCTATCTTACCTTATAAATAATATATTTACACGAATTTTATTAAACCACGAAATAAAATATACATATATTTGTAGGGCATTCGTAGTCAAAACCACGCAATACAGTTTGAACGCCGTCACAACATCGCGCGTGGTAGGGTACATGTATATAAGATATTCAACAAGGCACTGTAAATGCATTTTGCGGCGATACTAACACGATTTACTTGTAACATCAGCGTCGTGCTCTCGTTGCCACTTCTAGATACTCCACGCTTGTCTCAATTGCTCCTTTGTTTATTTACGTAGTCTTACTACAATAGTATAATGCTCGTACGCTTATAGAACATTACGAATAGAATTTGCTAATATTCACAAAAACTAACAAATAACTGTTTGGTATTGTTTTTTAAACCTATTGTCTAACCTATTTGTTTTCAAAACCTATCTATTTTGAGGTTCTGATGTAACCTGAGATATCATGTCGGTGAACGGTGTGTCTATATTCGTTGATCAAGCGCGCTTTGTTTTGTTTTACCCTTATGCCGTTGCGAGTGCTTCTAAGCCCCAATATAACGCTGTTGGAGGCGGACACAAGCACGCGTACAGGCAATCCAAAAGGAGCGATACCACAAAATAGATACAGGAGTCAATCTCTATTAACGTTGCTTTATGCACAAAAGACTATCATGGTATAAATTACACTTGTAATTTCATCTTTTGTTAAGAACCTTGGTTTATGTTATGTTCGATAAATAGTTAGAACGGAAATTTTACCCAAAAGTCCCTAATTTAATCAAAGTTTTACATACAGAGTTGACGAACACGTGTCTTAAACGGACGCCACTCGAACTCACACTGTTCCGATGTAGCTTGAAGTTTCGTGTCGGTGAATGATGTCAGTGTGTGTGACTTTGTTCCGATGTAGCCCGAAGTTTCGTGTCAGTGTATAGTGTGAGTGTGTATGACTTACCAGTGTGCCTCTGAGGGTGTTCCAGCAGCCCGACTGTGACGCTGTGCGGTTCGCTCGGGCCGACCCTGTTGAATGCGGATACGGACACGCGCACGGATTCCGCACCGGACGCATTGCAGACCCGCCATTGCGGCGATAAACCTGTGCGGTTGGTTATTAACGCGCCCGTTTCGATCACGTAGACCTGTTAAGTGAAATCGAATCAACTCCTATAATTCTAAAACTTTTCATTTTTAACCGACCTTTAAAAAAACGGAGGATGTTTAGGTTATCATTATTACTTAACATGTTACTCAGAAAAAAAATTGAATCTTCATGAAAAAAATAAGCCCCGAATTGACAACCTCGTTTTTTGAAAAGTCGATTAAAAAAGAAGTCGGGTTTAGATAGTTTTCAGAAATTAACTAACTAGGGAAATTTTGACACTTTTGTTAGACTTATGTATAAAACGACACCTTCGCAACAACTTCAAAAAGATTGTTGACAGCCTTCATACAAACAAAATATTTTTTTTTAGGTATTACAATAATCTCAATTACTGGTGAAATTTGCCTCCTATAATATATCATGGTTTCTAGGTTGAATTGTAACAACCATGAAGGCCAGAAATATGAATTTCCAAACTCAGCTATTTTTAAGTGACTTTCAAAAAAGGAGGAGGTTCTAATAGATACAGGGGAAATAAAATGTCATTAAGGCAAAAATTAGTATTGCTAGGGCAAAATGATATAAAATATGTGTACAACAAACCTGCAGTAAGAACTCTTGTGGTAGCCCCCCATCGTACCCAGGGGTACAAGAGGCCATAAAGCAATCGTGGGTCACATTGCTGATATCACAGCTCTGCACTGCAGATGGCCTGTCTAGGAGGAAAATTGCTTTTTATAATCTACTTGGTAGAAAAAGGGTACATACTAAATAGGGCACATAATAAATATTTTTTGTAACAAAAAACAATAAAAGATATATGATGTAAATTTAGTAATCTTTCCCCTATTTCGTGAAACTTTTAGTCTCCTTAATTATGCGTTTTGCACAAAAAATTTAGACCTATATATATTTACAGACAGAAACAAAAGTGTATTAACCTATATATTCAACTTTACTGTATGAAATTTAAATACGAAATAAGTTTAAATAAGATTTATATTTTTATCAATAAGTATTCTCAATATCTATTGGTTAAAAATAAACAGTATGCAGTCCTACATAATTTTCAAAGGAAAATGTGAATACAAGTAGGTACATATTATTCATAAGTAAAAAAATGTATAAAACGTATTCAACATAACTGTAACTTGACCTCTGACGATAGGAAAAATATATGCAAATTTTAATTGATTGAAATTCATTTCATTTGCCATCTCAGTATTCTATCAAACTATCCTTTTAGTATTCAAACTAAACTTCGCTACAGTTCGAGACTATAAATTAGTTTCTAGACCTAAAGAATATCAATGCATAGAAAGTAGAGTGAATTATCTAGAGTTCTAAACAGCTTAAAGTTAAGCCTAAAATAAATGTCATTTGAAGCGCAAAACATTTTTATGTCAACGGTACAAAATACTTAAAAATTAGAGCTGAAAAGTCGCATCTTGAAAGTTTAGATTAGATAAAAATTTGGTTAATTTCATCAAAAAATAAATTAGATTAAAATAAAAATATCTAATATATCTATTTTCATTATTAGATATTTAGTTTACAAGTGTACCGGTTTTAAATAATCATCATCCTACACCCTTAGATACTCTAAAGATGAATTTCGATCAAGAAATAACAATAAACATAGGTTAAAATATAAACGTAATAGAAATGTACTGTTTCTACACAAGCAACCAATTGAGCTAGTTGACTATTAGCAAAGTGAGGGTAGTTGGCTCGTTACGCCAATAAAACGTGCGTGCTCCAATAATACTCGCTGTAACAATGTTTTATAGTACATTAATACATGATAATTGTTGACTAGATGATATTATAATATAGAAATGTACTGAGTTTGTACACAAGGAACCAATTGAACTAGTTGACTATTAGCAAAGTGAGGGTAGTTGGCTCGTTACGCCAATAAGGCGTGCGTGCTCCAATAATACTCGCTGTAACAATGTTTTATAGTTCATTAATACATGATAATTGTTGACTAGATGATATTATAATATAGAAATGTACTGAGTTTGTACACAAGGAACCAATTGAGCTAGTTGACTATTAGCAAAGTGAGGGTAGTTGGCTCGTTACGCCAATAAAACGTGCGTGCTCCAATAATACTCGCTGTAACAATGTTTTATAGTACATTAACACATGATAATTGTTGACTAGATGATATTATAATATAGAAATGTACTGAGTTTGTACACAAGGAACCAATTGAACTTGTTGACTATTAGCAAAGTGAGGGTAGTTGGCTCGTTACGCCAATAAGGCGTGCGTGCTCCAATAATACTCGTTGTAACTATGTTTTATAGTTCATTAATACCTTATAATTGCATGGATAGATGATATTATAACATCAGTTAAACAGGAAAAAAGCTGTTTGCCGTATAGTAAGTGTCAATGTAATTGATAATCATGTCACTAATCGATTTTCTATCGAGCAAATACATAAGCTCAACGTGGTCCTTTGTTTTAAAGTTTCAATAGAGGATCAAACCCAAAACTTCTAAAGATTACTTATCAGCAATCCATAGAAGTGATTAACTAAAGTACTTCACGTCATTTCTTCACATTTGTAAATTGTATATAATCAAGTATGATAAAAGCTAAAAAAACACTACATAGAATATAGCCTTATAAACCTTAAAAAAATATTATTAAATAACCCATTAAAAGTCTCTAAAGGGCCTCTTCGTGTTGTATCTATATCTCCGCGTAAGCCTGGACCGGGCACTTTTCTTACGCCAGGAGTTCCCAAACTGTTCGTCGCAGAAAGTATAAAGGAACGACCCGACTTCATTGCTCCCCCCTCCCCATTGATTCGTCCCGATTATCTGTCCCTTTAATCCTGTTTGAAACTAGAACTCACCCCCCACTCACACTAGGGCGTCGAAAATATAACTACGGTCGAAAGTTCGTCGCTGATTAAAAATAATAATTTTCACAAAATTTCTGTACATTATAATCACTATATAATAAGTTTCACATTTGTACCTTAGGACACTAAATGTTAAACTCTGCAGACCTACACTAAGCAAGCTTGTGTCGTGCATGCATTTCCTTCTACGTCACAGAAAAGGTAAGTTATCATCATACTATAATATAATTATATACTCTATTTTTATATGACATTTAAAAATGATTGAAAAAGTTTGGCCTGCTTTACGCGAATTTCCCAAGAATTATGAATAGAGAAACGTAATACTCTTAAACTAAAGCACAATACATAAATACTGACCGGCAGGTAGGATATGGAAGAGGCAGGGTTCCGTCTGTTTCCCCACGGAATTGGTGCCGGTACACTGCACCCAGCCGTACTCTGATGATGTGTTCACTTTGTAGTGATAGGCATCTAGGGAAATATTTACACGATAAGCAAAATTTATGTTTTGCTTTGAATGATTTTTCTCACTCTCACTCATAACACGATAACTTGAGAGAACGAGATGAGTGTACAGAAGGCACTGACCAATGACGTTGAATTAATTTCCACAATTAAGATCTTTACACATAGTTATGAATGCTTCTCCAGTGAGATATTAAGTCATTTGTTGTTACGTGTGTATTGAATGTGTATAGAATATAAATTTAAAAGTGCTTTTCACCACTAATTTTAGTGTTCTCATGTTAGTGTATTTTTGTACTTTTTGGATAATAAAAATCTTTAACCATATACAAGTTAGCATCATACCGAATGATGGTATTAATTATAATGCGTGTAAAATTTGTAGACTTTTAAAATATATCAAATATGAAAAAGGTATACTTACTTCCACTATTACTAGTCAACTCTCTTTCTGTATACGTCGAGCTGTTGAACCACCAACGGAACGACGACGGCTAGAACAAGACCTTAGTTTTACTTCATAATTTTTTATATGAAATTTCCATAATTTTAATTATATGAAATTACCGTTAATAGGCTAAGATTAGAATCTTTTTGAGGTAATTTCTATAAATTAATATATGTATAACAATAAATTAATTGTTTTAAAGAAATTGTTCAATTCCAAATTAAATATTATACTTGGTACAGGATGCTACTATTTCATATTATATTTAGAAAATTATTTATTTTTTAATAAAGGTATACTTAAGAAACAAGTCTTACGTGGAACAAAACCTTTTTTACGTTATATTGATACACAGTGCTGATCTAAAATATTTTCATTACCTTTTATAACTTTTACTATAGTCATAAAGATAGAACGTTTATGTTTAAGTAATTATTTGTTCCTGATCTAAATATAAACAACTGGCACACGAGGGTGCTTAAATTAGCACTTAAATTAGACTTGACGTTAATGTATTATTAATATGTATGGTAGATAAAAATAGAACCGATTCCTTTTAAGTTGTTACGTAATTCTGAATATGCTTTATATTATTTTTAGGCTTTTTTTTTTATTTTAACTTTATCTTTTTTATAAAGTGTCCAATATCAAATTATAAAGATCGTCTCAAACAGCAAGCATACTTTATCTTTTCTAGCTTTAATTAATCCAGACGTGTTAGACACTAGTTAAGATTCTGTAGGCTGACAGAACACAGATGGATGGACATCGTCAAATTAAAGGAAACCTTATTGTCTGTGGAACCCCGAAAAGTTACCTTACTACTGCAATAAAATCAAAGATGTTCAAACATAAATAGACTTCATGTTTGATCATCTTAGATTCAGATAGAATCGTTTTTTTCAAGTTATACTGAAATCTATAGTAATATTTATAAAAAGTAAAGATTTTTTTGCCGGTTTGTATTGAATAGGCTCCGAAAATATCTAATTATTTACGTATATAAATTTCGTTCTACAGGACCGATTTGGATGAAATTTATGTACAGAGGAAATTTTGATAGTTTTTAACCCGAAAATCCTACGGGAACGCGGGTATACGCAGCTGAAACCACGTAGCTCGGTTAGTTCTCAATATACATATATGATACAGGGTGTTAATTTCACACTTTGAAAGCTTCTTTTTTGAAATCGTTTTAAATGTAATGGAGTCTCACCGAATTCCCTCGAAGCATACTTTACAACCTCATTGTATTCTAGCTCAAATTAACCCACTCCTGTTAGACACACTAATTAGTATTCACGAATTTGAACTTTGCCCTTTCTACGCTCGAAGTGCGAAATCGGCATTAATTCGGTAGCTATTTTATGAGAAACTTGTGAGGGTCGATTAAATTTAAATGAACTTTACTTATCGTGTTAAGGCGATACGTCACATATTTGCTTTGTAATACAGGGTGTTGAAATTGGACGCTTTTATTTTGAAGGGTTATTTGAGCAACGCTTACAACGAGCATAATAGAAAGAATAAACCTTTTTATATAAATCATATTGTTAATTTCTTACTGGGAAAATTTTCAAGATAATGATGTACATTTACGATCAGTCAAATTTATGAAAATTGCTTAAACATTCAATTGTTTTTTTTTTTGGGAAAATAATTAAAAAAAATATTATCTGTTATTTCCCTCGCTTGTTCCGTTTCATTTTTTCCTTTGAACGCTTAAAGGAGTAAATTAGGTAGCTGATAAATTTGATGAGAAAATTGTAAAGGTCTAATAATTTTTAATGAACTTCAGCCATCGCGTTAACACGTTACGAGCGTCATGTATAAGCTTAATAGTAGCCGGTGATGAATTCGAGTTTCAGGCGTAAAACGTTCTCAATTTCATGTCTTTGAAAATAAGTTCATTTTACGCCTTACAAAGACATTTTTGGCACATGGTTGAATAAAGTGCTAAGTTAAATTATAACTAAAATATAAATCATCAACATCGGTTCGTGTAGATTTTTTTATATTTCTAATTTTCTTTTCTAGGAAAATAATATAAAACCAACCACAGGTTTGCACAGATTTCATTTTTAATATTTCAGAAAACAAAATTAATTTAAAAAAAATTATAAAAAGAAAGTAAAATTAATTCTTTGCAAAGAAACATATATTAATCGCGGACGATTCAAAATGTATCTTTAACAATTCCACAGTTACGTTACAGAAACTAGTTTTAACTCTGAAACAGCACAGTTGTGAAATAACGATCAACACAATTCGAAATTAATAACACAATATATATATATATTTATTTAACACTTCTTTTATAAACTTCAATAAGAAACAAAATGGTAGAATAAAAAAAAACGGTTTGTATACAAGGGCGGTCTTATCGCTGATTAGCGATTTAATAAATAGAACTTCCAAGACTATATATTATATATATACATATATATATAGTCGTATGTAGTTTATTTTTTTTATCTTTTATCATTATATTTGGTTTGGCGCTTACGCGTTTTCGTCTTGCATATCCTATAAGTAATATGTAATAGTATAAGTTAATGTATATAATACAAGTATGAAAATTATTTATTACACAATAATTATTAATTATAAGTAAATAAACTCAAATTATGTTTAACACAGCCGAAGGCCCCAAAAAAAACCAAATGCTTTTAAAATTATTTATTAAAATAAACTAAAACTAAAGTACAACTATGTTGCGCGATGCAACCGGTGTATCAGAATGAATATAAAAGTAAAGGTGTAAAAAGGAAAACTTTGGATTACGTGTCTCTAAAGGAATTCAGTTGAGTCTGCATTATATGTTCCCGTGAGAATCACGGCGTAAGCGATACGTTGGGGATCCGTATGCGTAACTCTCATTTGTTTTTTATGTTAACCTTTGTTTTTATGGCAATAAAAGTAATTTTATTTTTTATTTTATTTTTATTTTAAATATAAATAGTTTATTGTCAGTCACTTACCATAGGATTAGCGTCCACATCGCATTGTATAGTGACAGTCTCGCCACGGGCCGCGCGCAACGCCACCCCGTCCTTGCGGGAGCAGACCGGACTAACTGTGGAAATTGCACTTAATTTCATGTTTGGTTCAGAGACGTGGTGTAAATAAAACACCCTGTAGAAAGATGAAAGATGTTTGCTTGTTTAGAGACGTGGTGTAAATAAAACACCCTGTAGATGCATGTATTAAAGAAAAATTCAGGCTTTTTGGTTCATCCACAACGGATATAGGGGGTCGAAATTGGCGTGATTTGCATCGAGAAAAGGATGGTACAGCCGTGCCACTTTTTTTGCTCGACTTGGCGGGGGTCAATTTTAATCTTAAATATGCACAATTAATTGTTTACATAAAAGTGTATTGTATTGAAGTTATTATTTCAAGCGGAAATTCTATAAAAATTGTATTAGTCTTGTAAATTAGAAACAGTGAAAAGTCAGTCTTATTTTTTGTCTACTCAGAAAATTAATTCTTTAGTAGAGGTATTATACATAAAATATACACGATAAGTATTTATTGATATCCAAATGTTAAAACATGCATGTGTCATTTTTGTTTTATTAGATTAATTAAACTGAAATTGATCTAAATACATCTTTTAAAACGTTCAAGAAACATGTTTTTAACTTCATAAATATCTTTTAATGTGTTACTATTATATTATTTTGTAAAGCTGTCCCTACCTTTAGCTACATAAGTGGCAGTTACAATTTAAACTTACTTCATTAATAAGACATATTCATTTAGTTGGTAATATCAAAACACTCACATTTAACATCCAAATGCAGGGGTTCACTGCTGCCTTCGCCCAGCGCATTCCTAGCCACGCAAACATAGGCCCCCGCGCGCTGCCGACTCACCCTCTGAAGCACCAGGCTTTGCCTTGAAACGAGCACGCCGCCGCTGCCCTTAACCGTCACACCCTGTATAAACCGTAATCACTGTCATATCATTTCTTATTAAGTACTGTTATTTGGCTACGTATGTTTGAAATAAATGTACTGTTATTCTACACAATTGGACATTAGATCTGGCCCCACTATTCACAAATGCGAATATCTTTTATTGCTAAATGCAGTTATCTTTTATATTGAACTTTGATAATTGACAAGTGTCTTTTAAAAGCCAAGTTGACAACATAAACTTGTTGAAACATTAAACGATAATTACTTCTAACGGTAAATATCTATTGTTTTTAATAATTAAAATATTAAAATTACAAACAAAAAGTTGTCTAAAATGATGCTAACGTTGTATTTTGATTTTCATGTACTTTTTTCATATGCCATCCGTAATTACAAAATGTCAAAACCTAACGTACATAATTCGATTCCGATACTAGAATACGACAAGAATTCCCTAGACGGCTTTCTGTATCAATATTCCGTACCTTGTGACATGCGGCCACCTAATGGTAAGTAATCACTCTGCCCATGAATTTGCATGATGACGTCACAAAATCGTTGCAGGTACTTTGTTATCCTCGAGAGAGTGAAATACACTCTATTAATGTGAAGAGTTTATCCTTTTTGCAAAAGTTTTAACTATACATGAACAAAATCCACTCAAAAAGAAAAACAACTAGATACTAAGGAATATATTATATGAATATTTATATATTATGTGTATTATATTAATGCGGATATCTTAGTGCTAGTTATTTATTTTATTGATCCGCAAATATGAATTGGAACAATTGATATACTGTCCTACCAAAAAACGTGAACTTATAGAAAATATGCCAAAATTTAACGGTGCAGAACAATTTGCCAAAAGCACCCCACAGATTCCTTTCAGCATCTATCAATATTCCATACCCTATGTGTCATGCGGGTTACCCAAATGGTAAGTAATCACACCGCCCATAAATTTGTGTGATGACGTAACAAAACCGTTGCAAGTACTTTGTTATCCTCGAGAGAGGGAAATACACCCCATTAATGTGAAGGGTTTATCCTTTTTTGCAAAAGTTTTAACTACACATGAACAAAATCCACTCAAAAAGAAAAACAACTAGATGCTAAGAAATATATTATATGAATATTTATATATTATGTGTATTATATTAATGCGGATATCTTAGTGCTAGTTATTTATTATTATTTATTTTATCGATAAATATGCGGGAAAAGTCCGTAAATATGAATTGAAACAATTAATATACTGTTCTACTAAAAACGTGAACTTATACAAAATATGTCAAAATCTAATAATGTAATACCAATTTGCCAAAAGCACCCCACAGATTCCTTTCAGCATCTATCAATATTCCGTACCCTATGTCATGCGGGTTACCCAAATGGTAAGTAATCACACCGCCCATAAATTTGCGTGATGACGTAACAAAACCGTTGCAGCTACTTCTATACTCGACCGATTGAAATATAGCCCATAGTAGTTTGTACTGTGATGTGAAACCTTTATTATTAAATAAATAAAATATTCCTGGACATCTAACACAACGCCATGTAAAAACTAAGCAGCTTGTACTATGGAAACTAGATAACTGATAAACATACTTTAACATATTTTTTGTAAATACATAATATAGATAAATTAACACCCAGACAGTAGAAAATGCCAATGTTCATCACATCATAATTTTCTGCTTGTAAGGATCGAACCCACACCCACCAGCGCAATAGACCATTGCTGAACCACTGCGCCAATCGTATTCTCACATACAACAAAAATACTTACATTATACGTGAAATACACATGATCGTGCGGCGGGTTTGCCCGCACGCTGCACTCGAGGTACACATCAGAGCCTTCCATGATATTATCTGCGTCTAAATTGGCGCCCAGTTTTAACTTCGGTATTGGCACATCTATGGACAAAAATTATCTTTATTGTTTTGTAAGAAAATATATTACTTGTTTGTTTACAGTTGCGTTTTTTTCAATCGTTATTTACAAAATAAAAACGACGGATGCGCAAAGAAAAACACAAGGTAATCCAAAACTATATCAAAGAAACTTTATAAAATATATGGATTATCCACGAGTAACAGAGGCTATATTTTATAGGGTATATACATAACATTATTAGCGTGTTTCAACAAACAAAAAAAACATTTCGGCTTTATAATATAAGTATAGATTAAATGTTAAAACAATAAAGTCACTATACCCCCACACAACATGCATTAGAATGTAATCAAAGAAAAAGTCAAACAACACAATCTCTATAGTGGCAGTGGTCGATCAACTAGACGTGTTTACTAAGAAAGAAACAGAAATAAACTCTAAACTTTTCTACGTTTGTACTTGCTTTTAATAAAAGTCTTTAACGAGGTCTGATTTCAAAACTAAATGTATAATAGAACGGAAATAAATTAAAAGAAAATACTATTACTTGAATTGAATACACAATTTTTATGAAAACATTCTTAAACCTCTTTTAATGCGTTTACTACTTTTATAAAACAAATTAAAACGGTTATAATACAAGCGCTAGAAAATATATAATATTCCAACAAAGAGATTATATAAATCCGTTTAAATCGAAAGCAACAAACATTTACTGAATTATGAAGATATTAAAATATAAAATGAAATATCTTGAAATTTAGATAAATATTTAAAAGACTACAGTGAAGAAACTTGTAATGAAAAATGTATGTTAGAAATATTGTAATATTAAAAACTTTAATATGATTAAAAGCAAAGAATATTTTGTTCATAGTTTTAGGAGCAAATTTCAGGTTTTGCAATTTATAGGCGATTTAAAAGAAGGATGTATTTTAGACAAGCGGGTTCTTTCGACAGTTCAGCAGTGCAGCAATATAATCCTAATATGAATCTGTTATGAAACCCTAAAACAAAATCATATCATGATAGAATTCATTCATTTGGTTGGAGAATCGTAAAATGGCCACTATATATTTATTTTATGTCAAATGGAAACGTATAAAAAGGTCTGGAACTGCTATAAAACCAGAAATTCACGATTAGGTGAATTGCATAACGTGACTGTTTTCATCCTGCTTTAGTCATTATTTGGTAAATTTATAAATCAATAACGAATAAAATAAATTATAGTAAACGATATTTTACAATGATAACGAAAAATTATTTTTAACTTTTAAACAATGATAGAGAATTTTGTAGTTGAAAATTTCAAGTTTTATAATTTATAGGCGATTTCAGACCGAAAAGAAGGATAGATTTTAGCGCTGTCAGTTGCACCGATGAAACCGATCTCCACGAAGAAAACAAAAGGCTAAATGCAGTTAAGAACTGGAAATATCGGAAAAGGACCGTGTTTCAGAATTGTATAGTAGTTTGGTTGACATGTTATAGACTCCGGCATATAATGTTCGCCGTTCATTTTCTATAGTTTAAGGTCGGTTTCCTAGTTAATTTTTATACCCTCATTTTAAATTGTTCATATACGTTTTACGAATAATGAGTTATGCTGTGATTCATATAAATTTTTAATGTGTCAAAACAATTAAAGATTGTCTGGCAGAAATCGCTCTAAGCGATAAGACCACCTTTAGTGTGTAATATGTAATGTATTTTACTTTAGTTTTATTTTTTTTTATGTATCGTAGAACTAATGAAAGAATCACGCCATAGATTGCCTTTTTGAACGCATCGCCTTAGCTGCCACGTGTTAGAAGAGATAAACATTAATGATAGAAAGAGATTAATAGATATAATGTTGGAACGCTTCCCGCAGCGAGCTAAATTGTACTTTATCACTTCCACTTAGAGGTCGCTTTTAACAAATTTTATTTATTTCACTCGTGGAAATGAGCGGGAGAATTCACTGATTTTCATTTCAGTTATACCCAAAGGATTGTGTTGAAATATTGCTTTCGTGTTTAGTTTACTAGGAGCTAAAAACTAGGGAACATTTTTACGACAAATCACCTGCGACGAGTAAACCTCGTAAATGTCCGAGACAAAAATACATGTTTCTAGAATGTATCCTGTAATTATTATGTAAGTTTTACGAGGTTTTTCATTCCGACGTCTTTGAGTGTGGGTGTGTGAATGCCCATTTTTAAGAGTAAGGGAATGGAGTGATTCTACTAATTTTTTACCATTAAATCAAATATTTGCACTTGAGACACCGGCTCTGCCTAGTTAATGCACCTAGCTAATGATATATTTAGTATAATACAAATCATAATAAAAAAAATCATAATATAATATCGATACTTTACGTATACTTTTAATATAGCGTGTATGTAAAAATATATTAGTCTAATCTTGAGTTCCACTTACATCGCGATTGAAAACAGAACTTGGCACGCATATAGATATGAATTCTTTTGTTAGTGACCTCGAAATGACGCATTATTAATATTGACCTTGATATAATTTCACATAGATATTGTGGGATTAACTTATATTGTACATCTATTTGATGTGCTTGAGGTTCTGCTGTATAAGAGGTGACTCGCTCCGCGTCTTTTACTAATAGGACTGTAGTTGGCTAGTCTCTATTAAGATTGGCCTAAATTTGGCAGGAGGTATTTATCTATGAAGAGTTGAAAATTTTATATCCCATAAAGTAAGTGGAGCAGTAGCCGAGGGGAAGATATTAACAAAAAAAAACATTATTTTTTAATACAGCATTAAAATATTCAGTTCATCATAATTATTAGTTCCCATGATGTCATTCATATTGACATAATAAAAATGAAAATACATAAAATAAATATTTTGTTTATTAATATTAGTTATCTATTTCTACTCGCGTCGTCGGGTGTACAGTTTTACATATTAAATCGGATATTTAATTCTTCTAAAATATGAAAGGCTTTTAATTTATATCTTTACCATCAGCTTCCACTCCCCTTATTTTATATATAAACACCCGGTATATGTTTATATGCTAACTGTAAACACTCTTTCTATCGCACATACACATGCACGCACGCACCTACTAACAAAACCCTAATATTAATTTAGCATACATTTTTTTTTTATATAATATAAGTTAAAGTAAGTTTAAAAATGTAATAACTGCACTTAACCTAGAAACGAGTAGTTCCACCTAAATGTGACATATATGTACCCACAGTACCATATTGATTGATGTAAGTGTAAAATAAACAATTTTTTATTGTATTTTTTAACTGACTTACGTTGCACATCCATTTGCCAGCCATCTTCTCTCACTGAGTGTTTCAGGTTCTGCTGTACCGATCTGCAAGATATGACCCGCCCCGCGTCTTCCACTGTTGGGACGATTGTCAGGATACTGCTGGTGACGTTACCGTCTGGTGATATCTAGAGGAAAATAATTTATTCAGAGATTTCAAGACGTAAAAGAGTTGAAAATAGTAATTTTTTTTCCTTCTTCTGTTTTATATATGGGTTCATGTTACCTTAATGAATAAATAATTATTTTTTTACCCCAAAACAAGCAGCCACCGCATACTAATAAAGAATATGTTATGTTACAACCTACTAAGGTTGATAGGTGAAACAATTGAGGACATACGATTTAACCTTATTAGCAAAATGAACATTAACTCTAGTTGACTAAAGAAACTATTGATTGTTTATTCAGGATAGATTGTATAATATTATTTTAAATTGCATGTATAAGAAAATATAACTTAACCATAGTCGAGTTTTATCTGTGTCTGTCGTAAATTTTTTTAAAAACCATTAGAAAATAATTACCGTTAGTTCTACAATATGCAATTTAAAAACTTTACAATTAATTTAAAAGGTAAATAATTCATTATTACCTGGACTTTCAAACTTTACAGATAGCGTAGTCACACTAGGTTTGGTATATTTATATTTTCTATTACGAAGGTTATACGGCACAATATATCACCTTTTTATTGTTGTTTTTCGTATTTTTACGACCGAAAGACCTTCGCCAATAAAGGAATAGTTTTGCAAATTCTTCGCGTGTGCAAAGAAGTGAATGAAAGAAAGTGTTATAATTATTTAGTCTGAAATTTTCATGTTTAGTCCATATCCTACTAATATAGAAGTGCAACGGTTTGTAAGGATTTATGTACATTTGTTACTCTTTCACTACTGAACGAATTTAAATTAAACCTAACAGTAATATAGTTTATACATCGAATTATTAATATGCCACTATTAATAATGATTCCACGCAAGCGAAGCCGTGGGAAAAACTAGAACATAAATAGAAATTAACTTTTATAGAATTGTCAAAATCAACTCAGGGCTCTTTAAAATATTTCTTGATATTACTCATACTCTAAAATGTACTCCTAAAACAAACACTCTGTATATAACAAAGGTATAAGAAACACATTACACAGCACATACGTCTACATATACAAACGTCTTGCTATTCTGAAAAGTATAATGTAAGCTAATGAAAATAGCGCCAGCAAATAATCTAGATTTAAACTGGGTCAAGTTAGACCACTACTTACACAGAGGTCGAGTTAAAAAAGCTAGGTTTTAAATGAGACCTAAGAATACTAATATTACAAATTCGTATAGTGAGGATGTATGAATGTTTTTACTATTACACATAAAAACTACTGAACATATTTAAATTAATCTCATAGTAACGTAGTTTTACACCGGAATAAATAAAAGACTACATACATTTATAATGATTCTAAGCAAGCAAGTCGAATTTGATGGGAATACATGCCTCTGGGCACGAAACACAGTGCAATTCTGCTTCACGCCGGTCTTCTGCTGGGGGAGGGGTGGTAATTACACAGGTGCGACCGAGTCGTGCAATACTTGGTTTCCACACTTTTATCGCTGAAGATGTTATGCAGCTGAATTACCCACGCCTCCTACCCACGAGTAGAAATGGGGTGGCGACACACGTATTCCAACCCGTCGCCACTCGGGTAATGAAATTAATCAAACGAACTTTTATTGACTTGTTAAAAGTCATGGCTCTTTTAAATATTTCCCGATGGCCCTACTTTAAAGATTTACTTCCACATAAACAACACCATATTTATTTGTGTCATTTTGTTTATTTTATACAGAGTGATTTAAGTTGTTGTATAAAAAAAAACTTACACATTACACAGCATACAAACGTCTTGGCAAACATTATAAACAGTATAATATACGCTAATGAAAATAATCTAGATTTAAACTGGGTCAAGTTAGACCACTCCTAACACTGAGGTTGAGTAAAAAAAGCTAGATTTAAAATAAGACCTAAGAATTAATACAATGAAAATGTCGCTAATTTAACTTTTCAATGAGGTCAGGAGACTTCATTTGACGCAGTCACATTTTAGAATTACGTTCGTGGGAATTCCGGGGTTAAAAGTAGCCGTGAATACCAAGTTTCATCATAATCGGTTTTGTAGTTTTTGCACGAAAGAGTAACAAACATACATCCATCCTCACAAACTCTCGCATTTGTAAGATTTGTAGGAAGTAGGATATAGAAAAGGGTATGGTTTGTAATTTGACTTTTATGCTCAGTGGTCATCCAAAAATGGATACACGTTGGTTAAGGACCGAAAACTCTGAAACGATTCGAGTCATAAAAATATTAAGACGTTGAAATTTTTTAAGTATCACATCTAAATATATATATATAGCTTCAATTTACAATGAACTTTTAAATATGTTGAGGGTATATGATTGATATTATTATTTTCTATTAGGGCACAAGGCTTAAACTTAGCTAAAAATTGTTAGAAATTTTAAAATGGAACCGCACTGGGATATTTGCTTCCTATAAAAATGTGTGTATAGTGTGTCCGTGACATATTTATTTGCGACGACAAACGAACCGACGCGCGACAGTTGTATAGTGACGTTGATATAAGAGAGGCCCCATTACCACGTTGCGTTGCGTCTTCGCAACGTATAAATGCATTGTATTTATTTATTAAACACTTAATAAAACAGAACGGTTGTATACCAATTTGAAATGTTGCGTCCAAACACTCAACAAAACCACAACGTTTTACTCTTCTCATAACTTCCCATCATGTATCCCCTCCCCTTCCTCAAAGCCGGCAAGGCATCTGCGACACTGATGTAGAATGTAGATGTTCATAGGCTGCGATGAACCACATATCCGTTTGCCTGTTGTAACGTAAAAAAAAACCAACGCATTGAATGTCCGCCACACGCAAGAAATGCCACATGCATTACATACGATATACTATGTGCAAAACGTCGCAGCGTTGACGCACCGCCGACGCTTTAGGACGCAACGCAACGTCACACATCAATGGAGGCTCACTCAGAGGTAGAGTAGAAAAAAAAAGAGTGAAGCTCACATAAAAATAACACACAAAATTTTCATAATAACATACCATAGTATACAATTACAAAATAGATAGGTACATAAGTCAAACTCGTTTATCCGTTTGGGAGAGGCACATACATATAAGCTCGACCATCCATCCATCCACGTTCATCCGATGTGCCCCGAGGTATCGGGTCGGTAAACGGTGTCGAATGTATAAGTTAATGCGGTTTGTATTGAGCTTGTCTTCTGTACGTATTCTGTATTACAATAGACCTACCTTCTCCCGTGTAGTATGCAGCCTCGTAGCGCCCTTCCACCAGGAGATAGTGGGGTGTGGTCTCGCTCCCACAGCTTGACAGATCAGTTCCACCGCGCGCCCCGCCACGAGAGGACGTGCGCCGCCCACGATGCGTACCCAGAGAGGGTACACTGAGAAATAAAATGTTCTCTAAGCAAAGTCACCAATATTGACCATTTTTAATATGTATTAGTACATTTTGTATAAAAAAAACACCAAGATTAAATTAATCATTAGGACTATAAATAATCAGTTTGCATAGATTAAGCCATTTTTTAACATAAATAAATTGGCTATGAAGTATGAAACCTTATATAAGTGTAAAACAATACATGATTGAAAGTTTATTAAGCACATCCGATCATCAGAGATAAATCATAGATATAACGATTAACAAACTTATTTATAGACAAACATTGCAATATTACGACATAAAGAACGCCCTACTATTTTTTTCTATTTCTTTTTATGGAATTTTTCATACACAGGTAATAAGTGATTGAAGAGTTTATTTAGCATGTCCGATCAATATAAACAATTAGCAAACTTATTTATAAACATTGCAATATTACGACGTGTGGATTGCTCTACTAAATTATGGCCACTTGTTACTAACACAAAACAGAAACGGTATTTAGTTAATAACTTACGGTTCATGTCGATGGTGATGTTCTCTGAGAGGGGCGCGATTGACGGATCCGTGACGGCCTGTGAAAAATTAGTATTTTAAGATGCGTAGGAGATATGTAAGGCATTTTTTGCAAATTTCAAATAGAATAGTTGCTTGAAACCACAGACTATGTAGAAAAAATGAAAATGACTACCGACGGACTGCTCAAACATAAAATTTGGCAATGAAACCCTGGTTTTCTTGGTTATATAACACAATATTTTCTACGAATAACGTGGATTAACTGAACTTATGCTTAAAAAGGTAAAATAGCCTTGAAACTATCAGTCACCTAATTACTAAAGTCACAGTTAGCATTAGATATGTATATAGATACATGGACATATAACTATAACATAAGAATGTACATAAGCACCCTCATAAAGATAAACATTAGCTTAGTAGCCATTAATCATCATAGTGTTATCGTAGACTCGAATATAATTGACGGTGTCTAAATAAGAATTCAACCAGGAGAATCACTACATAATATAAAACAAAGTCGCTTTCTCTGCCCCTATGTCCCTTTGTATGCCTAAATCTTTAAGTCTACGCAACGCATTTTGATACCTTTTTTAATAGATAGAGTGATTCAAGACGAAGGTTTATATGTATATGATAACATCCATTAAATAGTGGAGAAATACTGTTATTTTTGAGATTTCTAATGTGATGTCGTTAATTATCATTTTTAATTACATTGAAAACGCAGGCTGAAAATATATCAAACCCTACGAAATATATCAAAATTTACTCATATTTATATACAACGTTCACAGTTTTTCTATAGTATATTTAGCGACCGGGTAGCTAGTTTAATATAAAAATGCTTTACACATCATTCTACATACCTGGCAAGTAAGAGTAGCAGGATACAAATCGCGCTGCAGTGTGAAAGAGACGGATGCTCTGGATTCTGAATTGGCGAGGAGAGCGTGTGATTGCCACCATGACACTCGAGCTGCTGGCCGACCTGAATATAATTTTACGTATTACTTACAGTGTCTTTGAAATTTTAAATAGTTTTTATACTTATTGTAGAAATAAACAAATATTGTAAAAATAGAGTCCTAACATATTAAAACCTTTTTATAAAATTGGTTTGAGGAACCCCTTTTTAGGCGTGAACTTCTTCCAAAGTTCATCACTTTTTGAAGTTCCAAATTACGAATTGAATAATAACCACTTTTGTCGATTTTCCAAGCAATATTTAGATCAATTTAGACTTACTGTTTCCACTTTTATTAATCCAATCTCCGTAGATTTTGAAAATTGAGTCGGTAAGTTTTGATGAATAATATTTTTTTAAAATAAAATATCATTACTTAAGGTGAGACGAAGATTTAGCATTCCTTTATCCATGTTTGCATCGCTTAAGCCACATACACCGTGTCACATATCGTATTTATTGAAGCGAAAATCTTCTTAAGGTTTAACGATTTTTGGTAAGGGACGATATTATAGGCTTTCGTTAGCAACGTGCTAGTATGAATAAGTATGAATAAGTGTTCTACATAGATATATTTCACTTTTGTATTTGAATAAGTACTATAAAGTATTATTTGTTTAAAAATCTAGACAGCTTATTTGATTCTGATAGAAAGAATAAAGAATAATTTATATTAATTATTTTTTAAAATATATGTGACCGTTTAATATGTTTTACATCCTTTCGAACATGTAACGGAATGAGTATTGTGTATATTATAAAAAGAACTTAAAAGTAGAATACATTATTAAATAAAATACTTTTAATGGATTTTAAACACGGTTTATTATACATTATTATTTAACCCGACGTTTCGAGCACTTTACAGCGAGCGTGGTCACGGGTGACGAAATTCTTTAAAATTATTTAATTTAATATGGAAAGTACTCGCGTTAAAACAAACACAAGATTATACTAGTAGAATACATTCTTAGAGCTAACATAACTTAATCCATGTTTGAATCGCTTAAACCACTTACACCGCATCACATATCGCATGTATTCAAGCGAAAATTTATTTAGACGTAAAACAATTTTTGGTAAGGAACGTTCTTACATTTATTGTATATATTTTACCCAATATCTCGTGTTATTAGTGACCTCAATAAAGTATGTAATATTTTTCTATTTTATTCATAGTTTAAAAGTTTTTTGATGTTCTTTCTATTTTGAAGCATCTTAGAAAAGAATCTGCCTTTTCCAAAAGGGCGACACGAAATTACCAACGTTTTACATAACTTTATCCATGTTTCAATCGCTTAAGCCACTTACGACGCCATGTCACATATCGAATTTATGGAAGCGAAAACTTCTGTAGGCGTTCAACGATTTTTGGTAAAATATATCATAGGCTCACGTTGACAAAATACAAATATCTAGAATTTTCATGTGTTAAATTATTAATATGAGGAATGTTTTATGATTAGTTATTCTTTTTTACATTTAAAGTTTTTACCTCTGCTCTGATACTCGTTATTTTATATGTTTTATTAGTTTTTTAATTTTATATATCTAAAGAAAGAGATTATAGCGTCCGTCTGGAAACTTATCCATCTAGTTAATCTATAGATTCTTAAACAGTATCTATATAAACCTCTCCATGGCATAAAATGGAAAAATCTAGAAAAAAGACTCAACGTGACGTTTTGAAAACTGCTCGAGTACTTTTAATTGATACGTCAGTCAAGTATTTTAGAAAAGTGTACAAACTGTTATATCAATTCTGCGTCGTCAAAATTTGTACACGTGTACTTTGACTGGCACATTTTTGGAACTTCAATTCATTTTTTTAACCATAACTATTTCCTAAAGAATAAGAGTGAATAAAATTTATTACGCTCCATACCCATAAACTTTGAATAGTATGACCTCAATTCCTTTACATTGAATCTATACTAATATTATAAAGCTGAAGAGTTTGTTTGTTTATTTGAACGCGCTAATCTCAGAAACTACTGGTCCGATTTGAAAAATTATTTTAGTGTTAGATAGCCCATTTATCGAGGATGGCTATAGGCTATATATCATCCCGATATTCCCACGGGAGCGAAGCCCTGGTGCGCAGCTAGTGTTCACATATGGTAGTATATGTTGGGTAGAAGTTGTAGCGAAATTTAAACTTACCAATAAGGGTGTGGTATATTTTACAGCTCGAGTCGTTAAACGTAACATAAGGTCAACTTTATGGCAGTGTAAAAATAAAAGCTCAGGATATAGTTATTAAATATTTATGAAACATTTGATATTTTTACAAGCGATCAAAATTTTATTATATGTAATTTTTAACGCTTGTAAAATATCAAATCGATATTTCCGGATTATGAGAGTAAGGATTACAGTGACCCTGTGTTTGCGATTTATCATCTCCTTGGCTAGCTCCTATTGAGACCACAATACCATAAATAAATTAATTTGTAGTGAAGACGTACGTTGTCAATACTTACCAAAAAGGTGTGGTATTTTTACTGTCCGCGCCGTTAAAGCTAATCCTAAGGCTGGTCAACTTTATGCGGTTTGTACATGACTATGTAAAAGCTTAGGATATAGTTATTAAATATTCATGAAAATTTCGGCATCTTTAATAAAAATTTCATTTTCTATACTTATCTCATTAAGACTTCGTTTCTCATTATTATATTATACAGTTTTATATTTATTTATACAACTAGTAACTCTCTCTTTATTTGCTAATAAATAAAGCGATTTTAATTTATCTACATAAAATAAAATAAAATAAAATAAAATAAAATAAAATAAAATAAAATAAAATAAAATAAAATAAATAAAACTTACCACCAATCGCGACACATGTTAAGTTAACTCTGGTCCCCTCATCGAATGGTCCCATGGCCCCGCCGCGGAATTCTTCTCCATCTTGGTCCAGGATTACCAGCCGTTCCGGAGGTACTGTTGAACAAACGAACGATTTTTATACCGTCAACACAAAAAAATATACTTCCTTAATTTAAATTGTATTATTGTGTTTGTAAGAAAATTTGCATTTTATGAAACATGATTATCAAAGAGAAATAGAGTCATCAAATTACACAAATGTTTAGAAATCAATTTGTGGGAAATTTTAAAAATTACAATCGAACCAAATTACTTTCTTATTTGTATTCATGGTTGATATTCATGAAACATATGATTCACGTAAAAATAATCCTACTATATTGTGTGTGTTTTTAATTGGTGCTATGTATCTATTAATCAGTCAAAAAATTTTATTTTGAGACCGGTTTCTGTAACTATATCTTAATGAAATATATAAATCACCTAAAAAAATAAGTACCATGAAATTTACTTTTCAGCGGCTTACGAACATAATGCGTTAAGCAATAATGTATTCGCGAAAAATGTGCAAAAAGCATTTCTTTCAACATGCAAAGCCTTTCAGGTGTACATTAAATATGAATCATACGTAAATACATGAAACGGAGAATTTTATCGAATCGTATAAATCTGGCTTTAGGGTGCTGACTCGTTTGACGGTAACTAATACTTATGGTATATCGCGTGCTTTCGCGACTAATCACCTCGTACAGAATAGATTAGTCTGCACCATTCACTGATAAAATAAACAAGGGAAATCGTTTTAGAATTAGTGCCGAATTTTGAGTATAATCCTACTAATATTATAGATGTGAAAGTTTGGATATTTGTGTGTGTTAATCACGCCGTAACTACTGTCCGGATTTTGATGAAAGAAACCGTGTGAGAAGCTAGTCAATTATCAACGAAAGTACAAATATAACACTATGGGAATTGATTCTTGCCACCGTAATTCTCCTTAGATTCTGTGAACATTAATTATATAACTATTTGTTATACAATGCAGTGTCGCAATAATACTTACTTAAAACAGTCAGATTTAGCCTAGTGTTCTTGGTCGGAGATTTGATGAAGTCTACCCTGCATCTATACTGCCCACTATCTTCTGGCCTGCAATTAAAGTTACTTTTAATATTCGAAAAATATATAATTAACTCTTTTTCACACTATTTTCACATTTTGTGAATGTTTATTTTTTCTCACATTAATTCTTTATTTCCATCAAGAAGTGACAATACATTCTATTAAGTATTTTAATGATTTAGCGTCAAGAGCTAACAACTATGTATTAATGAAGAAAAATGCTGGCTAACGGTTGTCTGTATACAACTAGATTATTTTATAGGTGATGGTTCACATAGGTAGCGTTTTTAAGATCTTCATTAGCCAAAGTTGTCATGGTGTTTGATATTTTGAGAAAATGTTGTACAGACAAATGGAGAAGCGAACTAAACTAAGTACTTAAATATAGCACCGTATTAAATATAAAAACGAGTTATATTTTTGTATTTTTGCTGTAATCAAAGTCACGTTAAATTGCAAACCTTCATGGTGTTTTTGGGAGTAATTTCTTTTAGTACATAAGTTTCCATTGTATGCAAAAATTTATGATAGATCATGGAATATTTCCTATGACATATACCATAACTTAATACAGTCTGAGTAGACCCGGAGTTAGAAAACCACTGAGCTAATACGTATCAATCAAGGCCAGAATTAATTCAAATCGAATAAAATTGTGTATTGACGGTTTTCATAGTTAAGTTTACGTCGTAAACGCAAAATTGCGCGGCGTCTCGTAAACTATAACGTATAAATATTTGTACTTTACTAACACTACGTGGGAAGTACACCGGTGATTTCCGCCCACAGCGTGACTCGACTCCCACTTGGAGATTATTTATCTATTTTCTTTCATAAGTTAGATGCTAGATTTATGAGGCATTCGTTAATAGAATCATGATTTTGTGGGTAATAACTGTAACGTTAAATTGTAGATGTTTTGTTCTAGGTGAGAAATGCTACAGGGTGAATTGATCATACCACGACATGCCTAAAAGATCAATCAAACATAGTAGTATTGAATATTCTTGTTTCTTTTAAAGCGAGCAATAACATATAATAAACCGTGCGTAAAATCCTTTAAAAAGTATGTTATTTGATGTGGAAAGTACTCTCGTTAAAAAATACAAGAAAAAAAACATAAGAAATCGCGTTCAATATGATATAAAAAGTATTTTGTTTATTAGTAGCATTTCCAATGATAGGTATCTGCGTTTCGTGTTTCGAAGGTAAGTGACATTTATCTCTTTAACACGTTTTCAACTATACTTTATATTTTGTATTGTTGCTTCTTGATGGAATTGTACACCATTTCTGTTTAGAGAAAAAATATATGTTTACTTTTCAAATTCCACTATATTATTATGCATTATTCAAAGTACATACTTTGATACGCAATGTGTTTTTCTCTAAATAGCAACATTTTCGACTCTTATGGTGTATATGGGCGGCAATGATTTAACATCGGATGACCCCACGCGTCTGTGTTGCACCACATTACAAAACTATAAAACACACAAAAAAGTAGCTTTCTCTGTCCCTATGTCCTTTTGTATGCTTAAATCTTTCAAAACTACGCAACGGATTTTGATGCGTCTTTTTTAAAAAGATAGAGTGACTCAAGGAAGGTTAATATGTATGATAACATCCATTAAATAGTGGAGAAATACTGTTATTTTTGATGTTTCTAATGTGATGTCGTTAATTATCAAACTTTTACAAGATTTATCAACATAATGCACCAATTTTTATATACAACGTTCACAGTTTTTCTGTAGCGTATTAAGCATACGCATTGCACCCGTGCGAATTCGATGCGGGTCGCTAGTTTTACAGTAATTCTAAAGTTTTATTCCGAGCACAAGCTATGTCCTGCAAATCTCACGACCGAGACATTTATTCTATTCCGATAACAAACCGGGTGCAATTCCCTTGAAATGGGAATTTAAATTGCTGCATCAGTTAATTTCGATGGCCGGGTTTGTTTTAGGATCTATGATATTACAGTGAAATTTATTTTAATCATCTTTTCTATTGTAAAATAATCGCTTATTTTTCGTGACCATGTTATTTATTTATTATTCCAAATTGAACTCACACATACTTGATATATTGTTTTGTGACTTCTTGATGCGTTTCAATACTTTTGCACATTATTTTCACTATTTATTAGTACTTTTAGTATCATACTAAAACGGACGTTCGTAGTTTTAATTTATTTCTGAAATTTGTGCTTAATATTGTCAATATGTAAATAGGCCATTTTGGTAAGATTTCAAATACAGATAAAAGTCATTTACTACTTTAGAGTGAAGAAAAAGATTAATTTCTTTGATTACAAAAATATAAATAAAATCAAAACTCACCTTATTTTAGTTAATATGAGTATAGCTGGGGTGGTGCTTGTCCTGAACGAAGCTCTTGACCCCAGGGTATTGGGGTCCGACCAGTGGGTGTCCACCCCGTCTCTGGTGTCCAAACTGTGAAAAAAAAATTAGAATGATCTTGTGATTAACCTTTATGAAAAGATGCGAGTGCGAGGAGAGACGTGACCGCTTAAACGTCTTACTCCACCTGATGAAGGACCTCCGAATCGGTCCGAAACTGTCGGTCTAAACCGAGTTAAAATACAGTGAGTATAAACCGTCTTAATACAAATAATTACACGATGGCTCACTTATCGTTAAATCAATAAACCTTTATGAAAATAAAACGCCATGTCGGATAATGTTTGATATTAGGGTAATAATTGTCATACGACTACAAACATATTATAGAATCCGTATATTTCCTTCGATTTATAGATGTAAGTTGTTCCACACTATTGAAGATTAGTTCGTAGAAAGTTTCGTATAAACAGCACATGTATGCCTATTTATATACAAGTGGGTTTGTTAGATATAAAATTTTATAGTTATTGCCACAATATTTTGTAGTGGATTATAAAAACTGACACGAATTGCGCTATCATTTTTCAAAGTTCACGACAAGCATATTAAAAAAATTAAGGTCTCAGTAATTTACAACTTTTGTCACGCAGAAAAACAGTTAATTTCCCTTTAAATTCGTTTTTGGGCTAATTTTCATTACCGGTCTCGAAACGTATTTGGAGTGCTGTAAAGAATTGGTTGTCGATATTCGTCGACATTTCGAATTTTGTATTGCCAATACTAATTAAGTATAAAAACATTAACATTTTAGGACAGTTTAAATTTTGCTTATAATTGTGAACATTTTATTTGTAAACTACATAACATTTCTACAGCTACATTTGTTATAAAGTTAGCGTAGAATACAGCACAACACTTTCCACTCATAACGAAGTAAGCCATGAATACAACGGCATTTAAAAGCACCAATTAAAATGACAAGCGATTCTTAGTGGAAAAACGTAGCTATAGACGTGTCACATTTTATACACCATCAGTAAGCGAGCGTCCTGGGTGACGGCGCACAGTATAGGCAAATGGGGGGTATTAAACAAATGTTTGACGTCAAACATATGTTTTAAAACGGTGAAGCAGGTGTGCATATGACAGAATTGGCATTATTTTCCTGTGAAGTTAAGTCTTCAGGTCACAGTCGTATACCTATAAATATTTTAAAATTCAATTTTATTTTAAACTAGCTTTCCGCCCGCGGCTTCGCACGCGTGGGCTACTCATTTCTGTATTTTTTAGAGGCGCACAACAAAAGTTTTAAAAAATAACGGTCACAGGACTGCTGATATATGCGCATGTCTATAGTGTTTTTTAAAAGTTTTCTATGGGAATTCGTTTCACCAAAATCTCACAGTGCGCGCGCCTCTTCAAAATACAGAAAATTGCCTATGCGAGCGAAGCCACGGGCGGAGAGTTAGTTATTTGTTGAGAATTTATTGAGTGTTTTTACCGTATCTACACGTTAAGAGTAAAAAAGACATGACCGTAAGTCAACCAAAATCTCACATTGTCACGTGGTATGACATATTCACGACTTTAGAAGCGTATATCTCAAAAAAAAATTTATTTAACAAAAAACGCGTTTAGTAACCTCTATTTCATTTTTAAAGACCTATCTAATGACACCTCATTCAATGATGTATTCGCGAATTTATTTTTTTACCCTCCGTTTACATGTATGGAGAACCACCCCTAAAATTATTTTTTCAAATAAAATGTAGCCTATAAGTTGTACCTAATATTGGTCTATCGGCATGTGAAATTTTATGAAAAACTGCCCAGTGGTTTTTACGTGATTGACGCACATACAAACAGATAAACAGACAAACAGACAAACAGACAAACAGATAAACAGACAAACAGACAAACAGAAAAAAATTTTTTTAACCATGGTTTTGGTATCTATAGAACATACATATTGCATACCAATTACTCTTTTTGAAAAATATTCAATGTACAGAAATGGTTCGGTTACTGTTTTATTATATGTATAGATATTAAGGGACAATAACACTATGCCTCTCAGTCTCAAACTATGCGGATATGAAAATATTTCGGATTATCCGTTAGTATCAGTTAATTTGCATATTATTAGATTTTTAGGGCGTCCCAAAAATAAAATACAAATGACTAAACGACAAAAAAAAGCAAAGGACACGGGCAGCTTGTGAGCAGTTCATTTAGTCAGCAAAGACACTTTTATATCAGTTTCGGTTGCGGATCAATATTAACATAGGAAATCCGATAGTTCCGGTTACGGATACAATGCTCCGTAACATCCCTACTAACAATACCATGTGAACGCTTAGATTGGTATTGCTCATATTATTATTATTTAAAAACACGCTTTTCATTACTTCGTATTCGCCTTCGCCGTACACCGTTCACATGACGCACGCTAAGTGTAGAGACAATAAAGTTAGCGTAGCGTTCGCCAACATGTCGCTCGTAATGAAATAAGCCTAGAATACGCGTTCTATTTGCATGCATCATTTGAACAACTTTCATCTACATACAAAGTTTGCTATTGAATTAATACTTTTTTGTATCTTTCTCAGAAAGACGAAAGATAGGAAAAATATGATTTAAACAAAATTCCAGGACTTGAGCTTGAATTAGAAGACTTGAGCTTTTAAGCAAATCATACGATAAAACAAACAAAACAAATTGAATTTATTAATTAACTAGCTGATCCTTACAGCTTAGTTGAGCCTATATTATTTCACTTAAAGCTGCATTATCCACGAGTAACATGGGCCATATTTACGGCCGTTTTCAATATTCTATCTATCTTTTGTTTTGCTTATTAAAGTCAGACAAATCTATTTGCACTTACATTGATTCAATATGCTGTCAACGAATAGCCTTTGCTATGACTTTTGACAATCTAACGTCATATAATCTGAGATAACAAGCTATCCATAATCTTTGATACATTCTTGAAAACGGCCGTTAATAGGCTATGTTGCTACGGGATCCCGCGGATCACTTAGTAATAAATAAACACCAAAAAAGTTGCATAAATGCAACACAAACAGAAACAATAAAATACAATAGAAAAAACGTTAACAAAGCCGTCAGCCCGTTTCATAACATTTCTCCATTCGCAATAAAGTTAGTCTTGAACGCGTCATTTCTATTTGCGCATGTCATATGAAGAACTTTCATCTCCATACAACGTATTTAAAAGTTTGCTACAAGACAAGTTTATTGTGAACCTTTTGAATACACGCTTATTCTTTTCGTATTTCTTTGTAAATATTATTTCGTGGAAAGTAGTTTCTTAGTGAAAGAAAATATTCATCTGAAAATAGATACTTGGTTGATTCTTTTTTCTTGTGTACCAACTTTTTAAAGGAAATTAAAATTAAATAACACACGTTTCAAAATTAGCTGTAATTACTAAAATATTGATTTATAACAGCAAAGTCCTACTGATATTCTAAATACAAAATTTATGAGAACTAATTTGTATGAACGGATGTGTATGAAACTACAGAATACCTACTTCCCTTCTTTTACATTTTATAGTATAAATATGTGCTCTGTCTGCCTATTTATCTCTTTCTCATGCTTAAACTACTGAACTGACATGAATTAAATTTTGTACAAAAATTGTTTAAGATCCAAGAACCGACATAGGATAGTTGTTTCTACCGGAAATCTTACGGAAACTGTATATATATGTGGGTGAAACCGCGGAGCAAAGCTAATAACTTCTGTATCAAAATAAAACAACCACAATTTATAATTATTTCCTGTTATTTTCCCAGTATCAAGTCGATAAAAATGCAAGCCGCGCAGACTGCGGGCGAGGAAAGCTAATTATAAAACTAATAAACGCCTTGCTTATCAGTCAAAGTCCGTTATGTAACCACTGCAGTAAACAGTGACATTAAACAGCGTTCAAGTAGCAGGTTCACTTCGAGGCTTTCAATCAATTTATATTAATCAAAGTTAACGTACAAAAAGATTAAAGCGCCTTTTACGTACATGATTACAATAATTAATCATAACTTCACATCTGTCCGTGAGTGTGATTTCGGTTGGAGTCTGACAGTTTGAGACGCTCGTAGGGCTGTCTACTTTTTAAGAATAATTTTTGGATACTTGACTATTTAAGATCACTAAATGTTACACAATGAACGCCTAGTTGCGCTACGCAGCAACCTGGAGTGGTTACCCGTCAAGAAAATAGGTCATCGAAACAGGTCTAAGGTTTGAAAGTTCTTTGTCATGTGAAACAAATCAGGATTTCTTTCTCAAAAAGAAGTAAAATGATATATTAAATATAATTAAGACATAAAGCCATAATATAATAAAGATATTGTTACGAAAGATTACCCTACACTAAAAACATTAAATAAGGCATTTAAGAAATACTGATCAACGAAATTATACGTCTCGCTTTACGACAAAAATACTCGTTTAATATGAAGTCACAAGTCCCCTTAATATCAAACGTTCCCACATCAAACAGCCCTCGCATTTATAATAATTAACACGGAAAGTGGCAGCCCTAGCATTGAGTGACACTTGCTGAATTAATGCACAGTTAATACCTCGACTTCACGATTGTTATAGCTGAGTCTACTATTGATATTTCCGAGTGTTATACAAAGGGATATATGTGTCTTCACAATGTGATAGGATAGTAAACAAACAAGTGGCAGCCCTTGCGGCGAGTGACAATCGTATTATCAATGCGCAGTTAATGCGACTTCACGATTGTAATAGGTGAGTTTGCGTTTGATATGCCCAAGTGTTTAACAAAGGGAGATATTTGTGACTTAATAAAATTTTAGGATAGCTAACAAGCAGGTGGCAGCCCTAACACCGAGTGACACTCGTAGGATTAATGCGCCGTTAATGCGACTTCACGATTGTAATAGGTGAGCCTGCGTTTGATACGGCCAAGTGTTTGACAAAGCGAGATATTTGTGACTTAATAATATGTTAGGATAGCTAACAAGCAAGTGGCAGCCCTAACACCGAGTGACACTCGTAGGATTAATGCGCCGTTAATGCGACTTCACGATTGTAATAGGTGAGCCTGCGCCTGATATGCCTAAGTTTTTTACAAAGGGAGATATTTGTGACTTCATAATATGTTAGGATAACTAACACGGAAGTGGCAGCCCTAACACCGAGTGACACTCGTAGGATTAATGCGCCGTTAATGCGAGTTCACGATTGTAATAGGTGAGCCTGCGTTTGATATGCCCAAGTGTTTGACAAAGGGAGATATT
>LQNK01000191.1:129419-141906 GCA_001586405.1 Phoebis sennae | reverse complement strand
CCAAAAGGGCCCCAAATTCTTGTGTGCCCAAGGGCCCCAGCACAGTCTAAGACGGCCCTGAATGTTAGATAATAGTTTTTATAAATAAATAAATAAATAATAAATAAATAAATTAAAACATAGGGTCCTGCATTATGATGTTGTTGCTAAAATTATAAATGCGTGTTGTGTCTTGCATAACATGTGCAATAAAAGATTAACACGAGCACGAGATAGATAATCTCCCTGATATAAAAATTGGTAGCGAAGCTGATTGTTCTAAAGAGCTAGCTAATATAATTTTACGTGTCGCTGATGAACTATTTCCTGTAAAAGATAAAATCTCTTCTACCAATATTCCATCACCACCTTGTTGGTATAAAGAGTGTTCAGATGCGGTTAAGAAGAGAAAAATGCAAGAAAAATTTTATGCAAAAAGAAATAAAAAAAAATATAAGAAACAGATTTAAAAAAATGTTCTGCGTTATTGTTCCATAATCCTTACTATAGAAACATTACTATTTAATTATTTTTAATATATGAATATTTAATTAACATGAAAAAACTAAAATCGGATAGAAAAAAAACATAATTTTTATTTTTAGTATTTTTTTTAAACAACACAAATATGTGTTGCCCGCACTGGCGGCCCGATAGGACAGCACACCGGTGTGATTACCGCACTAGGAAACGCGATTTATTTCGAACACACATTTGTGTTAAGCACGCGCGGCTCGTAAATTTTCACACAACAGTGTTTCAGCAGTGACTGTTAATTACCACGTGCATTATTCTGCTCCGAAAGAACAAAGAAATCCTAATATGAAGCGACCAAAGATCACAAAGACGATACAGCGTAAACGATGGGTTTAATATCTAATAAATTGGACCTTACTTTCTTCCTGACAGTTTAAATGGAGAACAATATGAAAACTTTTTAAAAGAGAGTTTAGACGATTTACCCCTTAGCCTAATTCGCCTTAGCCTAATGTGGTATCAAAATGATGGTTGCATGGTAGTATCAAAATCAAGAAATTCTCCGACACCTCTCCTGTAGTGTGCAGCTACAGGAGAGGTGTCGGAGAATTTCTTGATTCGAATGATCGTAATACATGGATCGGAAGAGACTAATTATATAAGGAATGAACGGCGGCTGGCGAGATACATGGATAGAACATTTGCTTTAGGTGACGAGGAGTTTATGCGGAACTATCGAGTCTCCAAGGAGATATTTTATGAGATTTATTAGGAGCTGAGGCTAATCATGCGCCTGCCTAGGAGGATGGACGCAATATCTATTAAATTTAAGGTAAATAATATTTGCATACATCGGTACCGGCTTTAAAAGAATCGATATTTTCTCTAAGCCTCTCAACTATGTCTACACAAAACTCATAGCGTGAAAAAACATAGAAAAGCATTTCCATTTATTATCGTTCCTCTAAGCCTGTGTATAGTATATTAATAATGACTAAAAAAAACTAATCAGCAATATTTTTCAGATATTAGTGATATTCTTTTTTTGCCACGGGAAGCTACCAAGGGCTTGTAGGTATAACATATTATGGTACATTAATGTCACAGCAATCTGTGTCACGTGCCATCAGGCAGGTGACTGAAGCACTCAATTATCCATCTGTTGCCAACAAATGCATAAGATTTCCCCAGACTAGTATATGTAGAAAGGAATCTTGTTAAGAAGGTGAAGTTTGTTAACATGCTAGGTGTTTACAGTCTATGTGTATGTTGGTATCTTATTTGATATATTATAATTTCGGTTATAAATTTTATAAGAAGGTCAACATACCATCCGTTTTAGGTTGTATGGATGGCACACATGGTACGACAAAATGATAATGAAGAAAGATTTTATAATAGAAAACATTTTCATTGTAGGAATGTTTTGATTGTAAATATTGTTGAAAGATAGAATTAAATGACTGTATGAAATTTGTATAAATGTGGAACGTGCTTGATTTGATTGCTTTTCAGATATCTGATGCAGACTTAAATATACTGCCAGTGGACTCCTTTGGAGGAGCTTCACATGATAGTTTTATTTGGAACCCGTTTAAAAGTCATTTGATTATTCTGAATAATTGTGGAGAAAATGTTTATTTACCTAGGTAAAAAAATCTATTTTAAATAGTGAAATATGCGTATATGTATGCAAATAACTTTCCCACGTTCGTCGCGTCTAAGCATTTTAGTTTTATAAGAATATTGTATTTTGCAAGGATTCAATAAACAGTCGTCGGACTGAAAACATGTGTTTATTTCAAACTACAACCCCTACCATTGGAAAGAAGTTCATCTAATACTACAATAGTATCTAGACTAGTACATTTTGTAATATTGTCTAATTATAATATCACTAACAATAATAGGTGAATCTGGATATGCTAAGGGTGTATCTGATGACACCTATTATTGACGCTCGTGTTGGGTCTGCAGAAGAGCATTATACAAAAGTACACTGCTCTGCACGAAATAGTGTGAAGAGAACTGTAGGGGTTAGGTTACCTACATAATAAGTAACTGCAGTGTGTAACTCGCTTTCGATATCGCCGGACGTACACGCTGAGCGCAATAAACATGTACGCATCATAGAGTGTTTCATTAGTACACCTAACACCTAAAGAACAATTGGTGTGGTAAAGAATAGATGGCGATGTTTATTAAAACACAGGGTGCTGCTTTATCGTCCTGATGTTGTTGCTTAAATTATAAATGCTTGATGTGTCTTGCATAACATGTGCAATAAAAGACTAACAAGTGAAGAAATGGAAACCTTGGGGATGGAAGATGGATCCGAAGGGACAGTAACCTCCCAAATATTAGAAGACTCTGATAAAGCAGCTGCTGATGACCTGAGAAGAGGACTTCAATAGGAGGCCACTTTAGTTCAGCACAATTGCTGTCTCAATAACCCTTTTCATTTTAAATTGTTGTTTCATTTAACATGAGTAAATGGCCATCTTACATGCTGAATGCATATTTTGTTATAAAGTGCAGTAATTAAATATTTTTATTATTGGTAAAGATTGCTTAAATAAAAATACTTAGGCTGTTATACTGTTTAAAATACCGCGTAAACCGTCATTCTCAGTTGATCCGTGAAACCGCACTAAGACCCGGCGATAAATTCTTACCACAATTTTATTTTATAAATCGTTAGCGCTCCTCACCAAAATACGTTTGTATTATTTATACTTGGCATTTGGGGTAGATATTGTCATTGAGGATTTAACATCCGAACTTTGTACAAATAGAGTCCTTGGTAGATTACCTGGAGCAGAATCCAGGAATTACCAAGGGTTTGGTTCGGACGGCACAGGCCAAAGCCGAAACGAAGAGAAAATTGGAGGAGTTTGCATTAATTGCAAACGCCCTTGGTAGGGCAGTAAAAAATGCCTTCGCCTGGGCTAAAGCAAGGATTTTTCCTTATTCATTATTGATAAGATGCTTTCAATTTAATTACCTTTCTTTACCCATACCAATATAACTTCATCTTATCTACTTTGTGTCAATAAAATATGCATGGCCTAATAGTATCGGGCTGAAAAGAAATGTACATTGAAAAAAGCATGTGCTAGAATAAATTTGGCGCAATTCCGTAGGTATTGGTGGTGGGGTAGAGCGCTTCCCTCGATTGCCTCTTGGAAAAGAGGCTGGTGACAATAATGGGGGGTTCAGGATTTGCTGTTGGAAACTCTAGCCATGTGGACCCATTTCCTGCTTTGGTAAATAATTTATTAACATTGATTATTCTTAGGTACCAATATAATTGTACAACATGTTATTTCAATAACTGTGATTTATTGTATAAGTTTGATTAACCTGAGCTTATTTTTCTTAACAACCAGTCCTTAGTCATGGTCAGTCGAGCGATGCAAAAGAGGTGGTGATCTTCCAAGTAGTGGAAGTGGCAGAAACCCCTACTGTAACATCTACTCCAACACCACCTTCTGAACAAACAGCGACTCCAGATATACAGGAATTAATTTATCTAATTGCATATACTCGTATATCATGTATTTCTTTAATTATGATGAAATTTTTATTTCCTTACTCTATGCACCAGAAGGAATAGCCAAATTCCTATTTGCCAGCGTCATCTAGCGGTTTGGATCGTGAGATGGAGCGTTTGGCCGAAATGGAAGAGAAGAGGGTGGAAGCAGAGGCCGAAACAGCTGAAACATTCAGCAGTTTGACTCCGGCTTTAAATAAAATTGCTGCCATGTATCGCATTGCAGCTGCTATAGAAAAATTTTCATTGCGGCAGAATGTTGTTTAATAGATCCAAAAAGTACTGAACCAATATTTTACCGTGTGTTTACCCCTTATGTTGCGCGAACTATTTTAAAAATTTTACTGTTCGCAATTCGCGCTGTCGTTGTATTGTTAAGACCAAAATGGAAGAGAAGAGGGTGAAAGCAGAGGCCGAAACAACTGAAGCATTCAGCAGTTTGGCTTCTAGCTTCAAAGAAAATACTGCGGCATTAAATAAAATTGCTGCAATGAAAAGTTGTTTAATAGATCCAAAAAGTACTGAACCGATTTTTTACCGTGTGTTTCACTTTATTTTTGTTATGTTTAATACATCCAAAAAGTACTGAACCAATTTTGTGCCGTGTGTTGGCATTTAGTTCACTCAATATCCGCATTTTTTTGGCGCTAGTGTGAAATTGACTTTGAAAACGGGAGTACGAAATGGCGTAAATCCAATTCCAATAGTTGGATGTTGGATACCAGAGTAACCCGACTGATCTGCTTCGATGATTGTAGTTGGTAGAGCAATGCTAGCCAGCCATGTTATTCTTCGGGAATTATTAATACCGCTCTTTGCGATTAATAATGCTTTACAACCGCTTACGGCGATGTTAAGTGTTAATAATGTTAATAATGTTTCGACTGTTATTTTATTGCATCTGGAAGAGAAAATGCTCCTGGACGTGAAAAGTGTACATTATTTTTGCATTCGATTGGAAAATGTGGGCCAGAAATATACGAGGAGTTCGATAACGAAACTACTGAAATTAACAAATATGAAATGTTGTTAAGAATTCCCGACCTTGCTACACTCTTCGCCTCTGTATATTTAATATATTTGCTATTGCCCACCTTGATACAAACTGTACTAGAGAGGTGGAGGATATCATAATACAACCAGAACAGATTGCTCCATATACAACACTTAAAAATACTATTATCTCACGATTTTCAGAATCATATGAAGAGAAAATACGACGACTACTAGAAAAAGAGCAGATCGGGGACAGGAAACCCTCCTCCTTCCTGCGGCACCTACGGTCTCTAGCTAGTAACTCTTTCCCTAAAGACTTACTGAAATCCATCTGGTGCGGACGGCTCCCTAGACAATTGAAAATTGTGCTGGCAGCACTAAGGGAGCAGCAGTAGCCCAGCTCGAGGTCGCAGCCCAAGGCCGCCAGAAGATATTCATTCTGAGATAGAATTAGTTAAATTTCAGTTGTCTAAAATTAAAGCTAGTTATAATAGTAAAACTCTATCTTTATATGACCCTCATGTTGAATTTCTCCGAGCCTGCATAGCTGCTAATGGTGGGCATATTGAACATTTAGTTTAAAGTAATAAATTTATTTTTAACATTAGAACTTTTGTTTTTTAACAAATTTACCGACAGTGACAATAACAATAGTTGTTGAATACTGTGAGTCTAAAGACATCCTTCCTGAGCTTCAATCCGGGTTCAGACAACACCGTGGGACGACTACTACGCTTATTAATGTCGTAGACGATCTTTCCAATCAGGATGCTTGGAAAGCTACTTTAGTCACACTCCTTGATTTTTCGCTCGCATTTGACTCGCTAAATTTGAATCTGATGATTGTTAAACTTTCCTATTATGGTTTGGATGATCATTCACTTCCCTGGTTTTGTAGCTATCTTCAAAATCGGTCATAGAAAGTTATCATAGTCAACAATGATGGTCGGACCTCGGAATCTGCGGAACTTCCTGTCACATTTCGACCAGCGTAGTTGTAGTTAGGAATATAATTAGATTTAAAGTTTCATTGTAATTTTATTATGTAATTAAATAATAGAATAAAAATTTGTTTTTTTTGCGCCTCCTGAACTCGCTCAGGCTAATTACTATAAAAATAAAAATGTGTTTACAAATGTAAATGCAGACATTGAAAGTCCGAAGATTTACGAATGAAGGAAAAGTACTATTCTATCACCATATAAAAGCATTTGCACTATGTAGTCTTAAGCAAATATTTCGCATTACCAGGTGCAAAGGCAATGGAACGTCTTTTATGTAAAATTGAAATATCGCCAGGTATAAACCCAATAATTTAAAAAAAATACGAAAACTATGGAAAGTTTTCATCAGACAATGTAATGTTCGATAAAATAGCATTAACACCACATATTCAATACAATACCCACAATGGCTTGTTAGAAGGATTTGCAACTAATGATACTTAGCTTTTTGCTAAACATGCCTCAGTCTTTATGGTTAAAGGTGTCGAAAAAAATTACAAACAGTCCATTGCGTATTACTTTACAAATAGTTTAACTACGAAAAATACGACTTAAAAACAGAATTAAATCTATTTTGGTTTTGGTCTTATTCTTAACACAATGTAATGTGTGAATTTAGAAAATACATTCTAGTATGGTTTTTAAATCGTAATAAAGTAAGGCCCTATAAACTTATCTGTCTCAACGGCTGAAATATTATCCCAATATAGGATGCGCACCTAATTGAAGGTACATGTTTAGAAGAATTTTCGAAATGAAGATAAATTAGTAAATTGGAAATGTATTCAAATTTATCATTTGTTTGTTGAAGACAGACTTTTAGATAAAGTGAGACAAAATTAATACAATTACAGTAAATAAATCAACCACATAAATTTTCAGTTCCTGTGTAGCTGAGCAGAGAACTGCTAGAGGTGCCATACTAATAAAATGTAAACATCTTATAATAATAACCTTATTGTTAACTTGATACACTGAAGGGTTAAATCTCAACTCGCGTCATTATCAAATATGAGTAGCCATCATCCAGCATCCATTAATTTTTGAATTTCATTATTCTTCAATTTCTCATCGTTTCATTGATAATAGTTCTTCGGATCTTTGAAAAACATTGTTTCGCCATGGCGCCATCAGTGTTGTGTTGGAGGAGCTGGTGGATGTCAATTTTAGTGCCTTCTAACCCACTGTTTCTTAATCTTTCAAAAGACCAACTTATCACAAAACGTGTTTGTGGAACACATTTTAACCGGCATCACTTTGATGAGCTAGTTGTCAGGACACGTTACTCATATCCCTGTTTGTTCACAGCTCAAGAAATATACCACGAAGTGTCACAAGTTCAGAAGGTAGTAGACAAGTCAACCATCCCTGAAGGATCGACTTAGTTTTAAAAGGAAAGTGGATAAACCTTATCAATATTCTCTAGAACAAGGGACAATGATGACACCCTGGACCACCCGAAACGAACGTAAACAGTGAACAATGCACTATTATGCAGATCAAGGAATTCATACGGATGACCGGTATTGAGTCATTGTACGAGACAGGAATCGCCAATAAACAAAAACGTTTAGTATGTAACTGAACTTTTTTGTTTTTTATTATAAAAAATGGCAAGTTTTTTCTTCAATTAATCTTATTATTTCACACATGGAATGGTGTTGTTTTAAATATATTCCCTGACTCATCACACCTACCGAAGTCTTTAAGGAACAATTTTCTTACCAAAGATATGTTTTTTGAAAGAAGACTTGGGTCCTGGGGACATCATGTTTATTTTTAATATAGACAGTAAATTGGGACATACAAGAGCTATGCCTAAATTTACTGCTCAGCATGACATTCCAGAAATGTTAGGAAAATGACAGTTAGTGTAGTACAAGCACTGAGCTCTTGCACTACTGCTATGTTAAGATATACAAATGTTTTCAGTGTCTTATTATTTTCTGTAAATGCAATTAAAAAGTATTTAAAGCATAAAACATTATTTTTTTCGAATTTACTTTTCCATGCCTCAGTTACGTGTATACCTCTAAAAATATTATTTTTATTCAAATGAAGACATCGACCCTAAGGTGACACCGACAAAATCTACACAGAACTTTCATTCAACAATTTTGATGTAACATTTTATTATTTAAAATTTATGTTAAATAGCGTTGTACAATAATGTAAATCATTAAACATTATAAGCTATATGATTCACTTATTTGTAAAAAAAATATTAAGCTCAATAAAAGTGTCCTGTTATTTATTTATAATATTGAATCTATTTTTACTATTTTTAGATCCTTTGAAGGGTGGAGAAAAGGATATAAAGAGTGCGACAGCGTTATTGCCTTTCCACGAGATCCCATTGTGGAAAATCAAGGGGTGCAATAAAAAATACATCACACTTGAAATTTTGGAAATATGCTATAACGATAATTAAAAATATTAAATTTAATGACTGCAATAGCAGAGCAGCCAAACAAACAGGTCTCCCGTCTAGTAGCTTAGATGGCTAAATAACAACCTTATAGTTTCATTACATTGTCAAAAACACTTTTTAATGAATATAAAGTCGACTATTTCTATCCACGCTGTGTAAATCTGGACCCTTTGGTAGGATCAGGGCACTTAATTATATAAATGTTAAACCAGACGCCAATACATTCATTAATACATTTAAAGCCCTGGGCAGCATACTAAATCCTCACTTTAAGGAGACTTTAGTAAATACAGGGTGGGCCAAGAATTCGTTAACATTTGAATCTAATACCCTACGCAAGTAAAAGCCGCGCGGGGCGCGGGGAGGGGTCTCGTCACTAGCTCGTTTCTCGGAAATTTAGTCGCAATGGATCGCTTCACGGGGCCGCAGCGCGCTTACTGTGTGAAATAATTTTATTTAAATAAAAATTCGCTTATTACTTTGAGACGCTTATTTCGTGTTGAATATGATTTACACGACTTAAGTCAGTGTCCGAGTGGTCCTTTAATAAAGAAATGGGTGAAGAAGTTCGAAGAGACGGGATCTACACTAAATGTAAAGCAAGCCGGCGGCCCACGGACTTCTAGGAGCGAAGAGTGACGTGATCCAGGTTTATCGACGCGCAAAGTTCGGCTGAATTAGGATTAACCCGCACATCGTTACGCCGTATTTTAAAGTTAGATTTGAAATTGCATCAGTATAAGATCCAATTGGTGCAGGAACTAAAACCTAATGATTTAAATTTACGCAAGTCCTATGCTGAAACAATGTTAGATCGATTCAGTCATTTTGAGAACCTCTTATTTTCTTTTATGGGGTTATTCAAAGAGTCGTGTCTACATCGATAAACCAAATACACTACGTCAACTAAAAGAAAAAATCAGCGAAGAGATATTGACGATCTCACGATCTCTGTGCGGACGAGTATTCGAAAATTTCGGTCATTTAGATGATATAATTTCCAACTAATTAGCTTTCTTTTAATAAAACAATTTTTAAAATATGTCAAATAGTTTTTTTTAAATGATTTTTTCAAATGTTAACTAATTCATGGCCCACCCTGTATTTCAAGACATTGTAAATAAATCCAATATCTTCTTCCGAGGCTATTTCTGTTCAAGTTAGAGCAGAACTAGCCCCGAAAATTTGGCAGTGCAGGCTACATATGAAAAATTAATAGTCCAAATATAAAAATAGTCCAAAAAAAGCATAAAAATTACGTGTTTACATAATTTTTTCCATGTTCATAAATGGCGTAAAACAATTAATAAAATTTCAAAAGGTACCATTGAAGAAAAATATGTTAATAAAATGTGTAAACCACAAAAAATAGCGTTTAAAAATACCTAATTTATTAGAAAGAAAAAATTAAATAAAAGTGATTAATAAATTTTGTTAATTTTTTGGAAATAATTTTTTTAGTCACTTGAAATGTCCATAACGACAAAATAATTTTGCTTTGTCACCTTTTTGACACTAACCATTGTCGTGAAAATTAATAACACATTTTGAGTTGAGCCAGCATTTAAAAGAAAAAACTTTAGCAAGAAGTGAAAAAGATACAGACAAAAATAGAACCGATGGTACAATCGTAGCAGTTTACGACTTGCAGGCAGTATTGCAGGTTCTAAAGGGACAAATATCTCTATTTTTTATAAATCCAGGATTAACTGTCTTAACGTTACTGTTAGCGACTTAGGAGCAAAAGAAGTCATATGCTACTTTTGGGATGAAACCGAAGGATATCAGAGAGGAGCTGTAGAAATAGGTAGGTAGTTGCACACTTAACCATATTGATGCTCAGGTTGATAAAAATCCTAATGAAGATATTGATGTAATTTTCTTCTCGGATAATTTCTTTTGTCTGTCTACGCTTACGTTGTTAACAAGTTAAGAAACAAGTCAACTCACAAGTTTTTAATACGTTTACACTCACAAAGTGAAGGTGACAATGTTCACAGTTTAATTGAGAACGAAATAAAAAAAAATAGCAAAAAAGATACATGTGATGTACTCGTATATGCAGGCTGGTAATATTACGTAGTGCTTATGATAAATTTGCATCAAATTTAAAAACATTATACGGATTTCTTGATTATTTATAGAAAATCTGCTGAAGCTGCAGAACGCTGAAGAACGGAATAGAAGTTTCCAAAAATTGATAAAAATCTCCATTGATTGTAAAACCAAATTATAAAATAAACAATGAAAGTCAAATATACAGTACATGCCTTTAGTAATTACAATGCAGCAGTACTAAAACTGGTGGCGTGGAATGATAAAAATGCAGAAGAAGTTGGTGAAAATGTACAAATTGTGGAAGAATTAGATATATTATTTGATTGTACTAATGGACCAACAACACCAAAAGATGTCAGAAAAGGACTTTGGGAGAATGTTTTCTAGACTATTACTTGCGAGTAATGGAAACAATAAAATTTATAAATTCAAATAATAAATTGAAAAATCTGCGGTATATCAACGGAATTCTATAGTTCTTTAAATAATAATAGGATATGAATCTTTAATCATAAGATTCTTTAAGCTAATCTAAGACAACTTAATCAAGAAATTTGAAAATTTCTTTGGAAATTTTAAACAGCACATGTAACCACCAATATGCTGTCATTTTACTCCATTTTTAGAAACCTGCATAACAAATGGGTCATCTAGTCCGCGCTTCAAATTGTGAAGCAGACTCGAATAATTCTTGATAAATTATAAAGAAATAAACCAATCACAACGAAAAGAAGAAGACTCTCTTGAGGAAATGGAAATTCAACACGCAATTAATATTTATTATCCATTTTTGTCACTCTCGGATGAACCTAGTTTAGAGTGATATGAATTATATTTACACTCTTTTGAAGACCAACCGGTTGTCTATGGACGTGAATCTTTAGCTGCTAATACCCCATGCGCCTAACTCAGGCTCAGGTCCTCCCACTACCTCAAATGACGTATTTGAACAAAAATATACATTAATCGATGAACCAACTTTGGCTACTACAAACAACTTTGACGAGAAGAACGGACTATGTCGATGGAGTCGGCTTCGGAAACCACTTTACTTTATATTAAGAAGCCCAGGTACCAATGATAGAATGTAGTGTTGCCCAAATTCAGTCTTGGTCTTGCAGTCTTGGTCTTGTTCTCGCGTTTTTACAAGACCAAGACCAAGAACAAGATTACTTCTTTAATTTTAGACCCAAGGCATAAGGCTCAGACTTTTGACCTGACAATGTGGGGGAAGCAACTTAAAACAGAAAGTCTGCGCAAGTTCAATGAACTTTATGAAGAATATAAAAGTCTACACTCACTGAACAAATCTCTGGAATTACCAGAAAAATAAAATAAAGTATGTGATGAAGATGAAGACGTAATAGACTTTGATAAACTCTATGAATGTCCCTCGACGTCATCTGGATCTTGTCTTCAAGGCTTAGTGATAGACGAGTTGGAGGAGTACCTGAGAAAACCAAGAACTGCCAGCTCGGAAGACATTTTAGATTGGTGGAGGACGCATGAGACAGAGTATCCGATTTTATCGAAAATGGCCCGTGATTTTCTCTCAATACCTGCAACTTCAGTACCTGTTGAGAGGTTATTCTCTAAAGCATCATTAGTAATTAGAAAACATAGAAATAAGTTAAGTGATGAGTCATCCAGATGGTTACTTTGTATTAATTCTTGGTCAAAAAAATTGATATAAAGTATCATAACCTAATGATAAAGCTGTTGATTAGTGTTGTATTTTATTTTTCATTCAAATAAATGATAAATCGTAAAACTCTTTTATTAAATTTCTTATAAGTTGAGGGTTCAATCTCTTTCTAGACAGATAAGTTTTGTTCTTTAAAATACAGTCAAGTTATTGTAATTAATTTATTTTTTTACATGTTTTAGCAAATGTAAGCTTATAAATCATAAATGTTTATTAAGAAACAGTTACTTCCATGGAAAACGACATATAGGTCAGTTGATTTTTCGAATTTCTTATCAAATCTT
>LQNK01000191.1:106783-120155 GCA_001586405.1 Phoebis sennae | reverse complement strand
GTCATCATTGCGTATGTACCACGGAGCATTTACAATGTCTCTGAGTACTTTATTCTGGAAGCGCTGTATTATGAGGATGTTGCTTTTTTTGGTACAGCCCCACAGCTGGATACCATAAGTTCAAACTGGCAATAGTGTCATACAATAGTGTTTTGGCAAAATCGTCAGTCTCACACAAACGGAAAAAAGCTAATAGGGTAGTTTGTCGTGGCATTTCCATGCGCTCTCTAACATTGTCGGGATTAAAAAATATGCGTTACCCGTCTTCCAGGTGAACATCCAGATGCGTAAACATTGTGAGTCGAAAACAACTTCTCCACGTCCACTCGAAACTATTCTTAAGCGAATTTGAATTGTCTAATCTATGACAGTAATTATAATTTACCATTACTTTATTCTTATTACTTATAATCCCTACTGACCATTACTTATAAACTACACCCGTATTCTAAGAAGTTACCTTAATTTTATTTCCACTCAGGTGACGTCAAATATTACGTATTACAAATTTCAATCGAAAATTCATGATTGAAGTAGCATAAAAATATAATATTTTAATAAATAGAAATATTCTTAACGTAAGTGGACGTGGAGTTAGTAGAGTTATTTCCGACTCAGAATGTAAATTTTTACATTTTTACCTTAATATCCCTCCACTCAACCACGGCTAAGGTTACAAACGACGTTGAGAAATATTATTCGGTATTCTAAGTTATAAAGTTTGACATAACTGGAGTATCCACCAAAGAGGCCGAGTAGTGACTGACGTTGAGTGCAGTCGAGGAATGCTCAAGGTATGTATTAGAATACCAAATTTGAGGATTCCTCAACGGCATATTTGACGTAATCTTAGTCGTGGTTGAGTGGAAGAATAATTAAAGTAACTTCTTAGAATATGGGTGTTTGAATTTGAACTGACAAACTAATACCTTTGTATCATATATCCGCGCGGTTTCGCTCCCCTAGCATAATGTTATATAGCCTATGTTACTCGTGGATAATGTAAAATAATTTATAAAAACGATCCAGTAGTCTTTGAGACTATTCAATACAAACAAAGAAAGTTTTCCTCTTATAATATATGTGTAGATAAGTTATTCTAATGAACCGGTTGCATATATACATACCTTATACATTCAGAGAACCTTCATTGATAATTTTTTCATACTTTATAGTATCGCAATCCTTAAAGACTCAGATTATGCAACCATTTCTTCCCACGGATCGTCTCTTAGATAAACGTAAATTAAAAAAAAAGGAAATAAAGCTTTCGTGGAAATTTCGACTTAAATACAACTCCAGAAGTAATACATTCGATTAAAATGTCAATATCTCTAAGTATATCCAAAGATTTATTTCTTACTTTATAGAAATGCTGCAACGTCCTATTGGACTTTTTCGAACTACCAAAAATAGTTCCAAAATACAAGTATCTTTGACGCATTTTTGTTAACTCCAAGATGCGCCCCTTAAAGATATACGATAATTTACCGATACATTGTACTTAAAATAATTTGAATTTCTAAAAATTTTTGTCCACAATAAAATGTCTCAACTCCCCCTTATGTTAAACTAATTTAACCTCTAATCGTTTGTGATAAAGTGCATGTTGGTTTAAAATTTTATTGGACGATAGTTTTAAAAAATAGAATGCATATTTTTGAACAGCTGACGATCAGCTGTAGCGCAACTACCTGTCATTCTTTTATTTTTTTCCTGTGCTTTTTTTGCAGCGCACGTGTATTTTGCGATAAAGGCCAGTACGAAATGGACTTTAAAACGCCAACACAAAATATATTTTAAGATAATAAAAATAAAGTCGGTTTTGAATTTGTCGTGCTCAAGACAAATACATCGCTTGCACAATGCTCAAAGTATAAAGAAGATTGGTTAGGCAAAGGCTTTTGTTTTTTTTTCGTCAAATCAGCTGATGCAAAGGACGCTAGAGAAAGGTCCTTTCAAAATCATATGATAATTGTTTATGCACAGTCAGACCTATAAGGTGTTCGAATGTTACCTGTTTGAAGTTATCTTCACAAGATACATGTTATTATAGGCCTTCAAACATTTTCAGAAGGAAATTATAGTGAGAACCGCATCAAATAATGTTCTACATGACATGTTTTTATCTATGTAAAGGTAAAAATAGATTCATAGACTATAAACGTCACATACATACGTGCACGTAACACACACACTAAAAACATAAGTTATTTATTAAAATATAATAAAAACTTTTTGCCAAAACTAGGACCGACTTCCTCACACTAAGAAGTAGAAAATACTTTGAATAAATTTTTAATAAAAACTTTTAATTTGAGGAAGTCGGTTCTATATTTTCGGCATAAAGTTATTATTTTTTCATTTTTAGTGACTTACTTACCCTTCACATCAGGGCTAGTCACAATTCAGTCTCAGAATAAGAGTTTAATGGGTAAATACATCATTAAAATGTAACCGCAAAGCTTATTCTGTTGTATTTCAAGGAATTCTCTGGAATATCTTCCACATGGATAACGTAACCAAATTTCTATGGAACGCAGACACTACTCTTTCGAATGCAAAAAGACTTTACCATTCCAGAGATATACGTTAGATAAACTACGTACCTTTCGTCCGAAAGTTTGTCTGTGTGGGATAAAATGATTCCTTTGTTTATGTGTTAACTACCTTTGTATCGGATTTCATCTAAATCAGCTCATATTTTTATAGGGTTGAGCAAGAAACGTACATATCGTCGTATATATAATCTATACTAATATTATAAAGCTGAAGAGTTTGTTTGTTTGTTTGAACGCGCTAATCTCAAAAACTACTGGTCCGATTTGAAAAATTCTTTTAGTGTTAGATAGCCCATTTATCGAGGAAGGCTATAGGCTATATATCATCCCGATATTCCCACGGGAGCGAAGCCCTGGTGCGCAGCTAGTAATAATATTATAAAGCTGATGAGTTTGTTTGTTTGAATGCGCTAATCTCAGGAAGTACTGGTCCGATTCGAATTTTTTTTTTAAATGTTAGATAGCCCATATATCGAGGAAGGCTATAGGCTATATATCATCCCGATATTCCCACGGGACTGAAGCCAAGGGGCGCAGCTAGTATTATTTAAAATATATAAACATATCTCGCCCTAGCGTGTTACATAAGGTTACTTATTTAAAGATAAATATCGATCAATAAAACGGATGTGTTTCCGCCCCATGTGCCAATAGGGGAAACGGGACTTCATTTAATTCTAACGTTTCAAAAATTGTAATTAAATAAGGATTTGGGATGGGAGATGACACACGTGTGTTTGCTTCTGAATCTATAATTTGAGAATTATAATGACTTTATATTTTAAGTAACTGTTTCGAGCGGTCTCTCTCCCGTTGCAATATGTTATATAACTAGTCTAGCCATAAATTCTGTTACTGGCTGTTTAAGTCATTTTAAAAAGATATGTAATTTGAATTTCGAACATTAGCTTCTACGATAACAAAATATACTTCTTTCCCGAAATTATTGAATGTTTTTTGTTTAGAATTTATTTGTTTTAAAAATGAACTGGGGCACTAAAGAGAATAGGATTGCAGTTATTGCTCTGTACAAAGTAGGTAAGGAGCCAGCCAACATTTTTGATACATTGAAAAAGCTAGGGATTAGCCGAATGTTTGTGTATCGTACCATTCAAAGGTACACTGAAACCATGTCTGTTGATGACCGTGAGAGATCCGGCCGACCGCGGTCTATTCGAACAAACCTGGCTGTTAACGCAGTCAAGGCCAGAATTCGTCGAAATCCCATAAGGAGGCAGAAAATTCTTTCAAGAGAAATGAAAATCCCACCGAGGACACTTTCCCGGATTATCAAACAAGACTTAGGTCTTGGGGCTTACCGGAGATACACGGGGCACACCTTAAATCAGGAATTAAAACAAAAGAGATTCGAAAGATCAAAACATTTGCTACTGCGATACGCGGACGAAAAACACAGAAAAATTCTCTTTACCGATGAAAAAATTTTTACAATCGAGGAGCACTACAATAAACAAAATGATCGAGTGTACGCACAGAGCTCTAAAGAAGCTTCTGAGGTAGTGGCCAAAGTTCAGCGAGGCCATCATCCAGCATACATCATGGTTTGGTGGGGTGTGTCCTACCAAGGTGTCACAAAACTCCATTTTTGTGAAAAAGGAGTGAAAACTTCAGCCAAAGTGTATCAAGATACCGTGTTAGAAGCTGTAGTTAAACCCCTCAACAAAACCCTATTCAAAAACGAAGTGTGGACATTCCAACAGGATTCAGCCCCGGGTCATAAGGCGCGTACTACCCAAATTTGGCTTGAGCAAAATGTTCCAGACTTCATAAAGGCTGATGATTGGCCTTCGGCTAGTTCGGACTTAAATCCTTTGGACTATAAATTGTGGTCTGTGCTAGAGGACATGGCCTGCTCTAAGCGTCACCCAAATATTGAGTCGCTCAAAAAATCCTTGGAGGCAGCAGTCACCAAGTTTCCAATGGAAACCGTTCGTAAATCCATCGACGAATGGCCGGACCGTTTAAAAGCGTGCGTTAAAGCTAAGGGTGGACATTTTGAATAATCAGTTCAGTACATTAACATATATTTTTCACTATTAATAATCATATATAAAACTTTCAAATAAAATTATCTTTTTAGAAATAATCGGATATTTTCTTTGTAACAGAACTTATGGCTAGACTAGGTAGTAGCCTATGTCACTCAGTGAAGATGCAGCTATGGTGAAAGAATTATTGAAATCGGTCGAGTAGTTTTTATGTGAAAACATTACACACATGCACAAATGTTTCCTCTTTTGTCTTAGTATAGATTTAAGTAATAATATTATTTTTTACTTAAATTAACATTTTAACAGTCTTCCCCATTCAATTTAAAAATAAGCAAAATCACATAATAAAATAGAAAAACGACGATGTTCATAAATTCATAGAAATCCTTTTTAATAGACTTCCAAAAAAAGGATCTCATTTAGAGCAGGTCTGATCTTAAGTGGTCACTGCCGCCCATGAAAAAATCTAACACCGGACTGGCAGGTGCTTAGCAAACCCTGAAATAGAAATTAGGGGAGAATTCATAAGTCTCTCCATAACCCAGGACATCTTCTCATATATGAAGGCATCAACCTTGGACATATACTAATGCCTGTTCATATTCAAGATATTCATATAAACATGTATGTAATACTACCCGCATCCCGCAGTTATATCCGCGTAGCTACTGATCACATGGCAACTCCGGGATTAAAAGCCTATATTTTATTTTGAACCCTTACCTATATGTATACCAAGTTTCTGCGTATCAGTAACAAACTCACATTCATTCTATTCAGCCCGTTGGCGTCCACTGTTGGACATAGGCCTCTCCCAAAGAGAGCTAAAGTATGCGTTCCTTAGCCACTGACATCCACCTACATCCAACACAATACACACATACATACATCCTCACAGACATTTGCATTTATAATATTAGAAGATGGATAGACGTTTGTAGAAATAAAGATTTTATTTTATTATTTAAATTGTTCACGGTTTTACTCACTTTTTTATATTGTAAACATCGGATTAAGGCCGACGGTGATAAAAAAGTGAGTAAAACCGTGAACAATATAATTAATAAAACAATGTCTCACTTATCGTTGAATAAAGATTTTATTATTATTATTGTAAAGACTGTGAATAAAACACAGATGATCGTTGCATATATTTTTCTGTACAATAATCTGTGAAAATGCAAAGTTTTAAATACTTTCTTAAAAATATTAAAACTGCTGGTGTATTCAGAGACGATGAAAGTGAAAAAACTAGTCTAAATGTCTCGTAAATTGCATAGCAACCAAAATGTGCAGGTTTTTTTCTACCGACTAATTTACACCCTAACTCTATAAAAATAAGTGCTATAATTTCGTGCTTGTTTTTATGAGGACAGCTGAGCGTCAGCTGTAGGTAAAGAGCATTTGATACAAATGAATTTGCACCTTATTTTTGTGGATTAAAGTTGAAATTTGTATAGAAATGTTCGTGTATTGGCATTATGTTTCTGAAATGTCAAAGTATGGGTAATGTAAGATGGTTATGTGTAGGGGACAAAGAGGGATGTATGTAGGAACTTAAGAATGTACGCTTGATATTTTTAAGTGTTTACGATAAATTGCTATTGTAGTTGTGTACATAATAAATCGTATCCTCAACTTACTCTATCTTTAGCATTATTTCGCATAAAAATAGTCCTCCTTTAAATTTTTATTTAGGAGTACATTTCAACGGAATTCCTAAATTTTTTTACATGATGGATACAAATAGATTTGAGAGAAACGAAATATATCTTTCGAGTTAACTACAAAATATAATAAAATTGTAAAAATCGCCATTTTGAATTCGAATTGAAAAAGGAACCCAGCGTTCGAAATTCAAAAGCGCGACGCGCCGCACACGTCCACGCGACTCTCGCGTGCCATTGTGACAGATGTTTGGTGGTGTGTTTTTTTTTTTTAATTTTTTCCGCGGTGTCTGCGACCGGCCTTGTTCGGCCTCGCAAATTTTTGACTTTTTATTATCGATGTTCGTTGATTGCACGTTGAACTTAAGAAGTCTTATAGGTATTAGCTAAGGGTTAGGTTTTAAAGTATAGTAAGGAATAATTAAATTTGAATTGAGACAGAAGTTAGTGCGCCGTGGAGGTACTAAACATTCTAATATTGGCAATAAGTGAATCAGAAGCGAGGATTTATAATGAATTATTAGGATATCATTTTTAAGCACATTTTATTTCATGACTGGGATGAAAAAGCTTTCTCACGCTAAATCTCTTTTTTTCTTTGAAAACTTTCATAGACAAAAGTACATGCTATTTTTCTATGATTTTTTTGATAGTACGGATTAAGACCAACATCTTTTTTCATGGAAAAAAGATTTAAATAATGAGTCAAAGACAGATCGAAGCTTTGGAGAGGTTTCGTCAGACTTAAATGTTAATTAATTTACACTAAAAGATATGATTTTTGTTAGTTTGTTTAAATTGAATACTATTTTTGAATCAATAGACCCCAGAATGGAGAATGTTACTAAGTATGCCAAATAGGTTGAAAGTTTGTTACAGTATAGCTTGTACCTATACAAATACACTGTTTTTTGTTGCAGTCAAAAATACCAAGTAGTTTTCATTTTATAAGCTTTTAAACTTTCGAGTTCCGCTAAAGTCACGTGACCGCTTGTGACGTCACAAAACAGACGCCGCGCGGGCCGCGCTACTTCGCAGCAACTATAATACGTGTGGGGAGCGCTATAGCGATCGCATGAGCTGTCTGTTTTATGACGTCACACCGCCGCAATCGCCGCGTCGGGCGGTTACGATTTGTGTTGCTTATAAATCAAAAACTAATTGACGTAACAAAATAATTTTTTCAACAGTATTTTTTAGTTAAAAAAAACAATATGAAAAGCTAAAAATCAAAATTTGTTAACATTCTTCATTGAGAGTGAAAGGCGCGGGCAGATGATAGTGTGGTAATTTTCAAAAATTTAGCAAAAATTCAAAGCGGTAGTCGGTAGTGACGGTTTCTTTTTCATTTATCGATATGTCAATAATTTATTTTTGATTTCTTTAATTTAGTTATTTAGTTAGTAAATAATTATTTTTAATTGTTTATTAGATTGTATGTAAATAGCCAGGGAAATTTTATATTAAATAATACCATCATGATTTGAATACTCTGTCTTTAGCACCATAATATGCTTGCATGCATGCCACCGGAAAATAGCACTTACGATCTAATACAAATATTAAATGATTCTTTATTTGGTTATGTTTTATTAACTTTTCTTTTAAATGTATTTCTTGTGTATTTCCTTCTCTGTAATTGTATGTTGTGTACCTTTTTACTGTGAATAAATGTTTTATCTATCTATCTAAATGGTGTAAATAGGTTAGTTACATAGTTATTCATTATTACCAAACATAACTGAAGGTCTCTTATCATGACAGGGAAAAAAATGCAACGGGTTTATAATTTCGCCATTCACAGTTATAATTTCTAATTCATGAGTAACACATGTTTTTTTTCAGAAGATTATCCAGATGCGCACGCGCCGATTCTTCTCGTATCCGTTAGAAAAGATGCGCGTGCGCTGTGCGTATTGATTGAATTTATTTGTATTTCAAAGCTGGTGGATGCAGCTTTGGTAAAGATGTTGCAGTTGATGAAGGGATCATATTTAAATGTAACGATGCAAGAACACGTGCCTTTTGCGGAGGAAAAAAATCATGTTAAAAAAATTGTAAGATAATAAGACAACTTACACACTTACAACTTTTTTTCAACTACTTTTAAATCTTTATTAAATCCTTATTATAATCTAAATGCAAAAGTAACTCTGTATGTCTGTTCATCATGTCTAAAGCACTGAATCGATTTGGATGGAATTTTGTACAGAGTTTTTTGTAATCCGAGAAGGACATAGGATAGTTTTTAACTCGGAAATTATTCAATCCCGTCAGATCCAGGTATGTAGGAATTGTGGGATCCCGCATGTATAAAAAAATCGCGAATTATTTACCTTCTGATAGTACTAAATGAAAAATCTGTTTACATATTTTTAAGAATTAACTTGTTCAAAGTTAGAGAACTAAACATTATTTAGAAATTAACTTCCGAATCGGGGGTAGATAAAAAATAAAATATGTATGTGACGTATCAAAAGAGCTATCAAAGAAGCCAATTTAAATAACATACGATTTGAATTTGAAAATAACTTCTCTAAAACGGTAAGGTGTATCAAGTTTCATGTGTTAAACGGCTCCTGAGACCTGACCTTACAAACTATATGACCAGCAGCAGAAAATGCTCATTCGTTCATGGGCTACGGCCTACGGTCAGTCACTTAACATCAGGTGAACCGCATGCTCCGCTTGTCTGCTATACCATGAAATAAAATTTTTTGCCAAAAACTAGAACCGACTTCCTCGCTCTAAAAAGTAGAAAATAACTTTTATTTCATTTTTGTTGAAATCTATACAAAGTCGGTGCAAAATCTTTTTAAATTCAAAATAGATAACATGATAGACCCATGAACTCTACTCTTTCGAATGCAAAAAGAACTTTCCAAATCGGTCCATAAACGCCGGAGATATGCGGTAACATACATAAAAAAAATACGGTCGAATTGATAACCTTTCTTTTTTTTGAAAGTCGGTTAAAAAGTTAAGCCTGTATTATAATATGCGCTAAAGAAGCAGGGATTATGTTTGTATAACGTAATGCACTTGCTTGTACGGTACTATTTTAAGGTGGCCTAGGGGAAGGAGGGCCGATCGATCGATATTACATCGAAATGAGATTAGGATTTGGTAATTATTAAAGCATTAATTATCAGAAACTTTACCTCCCCTATCTATTTTTGAAAGACTCCAGGTCGCCTCGATTCGTATTTAAGAATATTATCCACGTAAACGTAACAAGCTACGTAGTGGTAGCCCACCCAAATTCTGACCGAGCGCCACATTGCTTAACCTTTGCTCGTTAATTCTTTGCCTTATGAACAAACTGGAATTTGACAATAATTTCTGCATATGGTGCGTAATGCGATCGGCCTCAAACACAGCGGCAACCCATCCAAAATCTGACCGCGCTGCACATACCTTAACCTTGTTAATTTTTTGCTTTAGAACAAACTGGAATTTTGGCAATAATATCCACATATAGTTCATAAACCCATACGCACATGGCGTGTAACGCGATCGACCTCAAACACAGCGGCGACCCATCCAAAATCTGGCCGCGCTGCACGTCGCTTAACTTTGTTAATTTTTTGCTTTAGAACAAACTGGAATTTTGGCAATAATATCCACATATAGTTCATAAACCCATACGCACATGGCGCGTAACGCGATCGGCCTCAAACACAGCGGTGACCCATCCAAAATCTGACCGCGCTGCACGTACCTTAACCTTGTTAATTTTTTGCATAAGTACAAACTGGATTTTGGCAATAATATCCACATATAGTTCATAAACCCATACGCACATGACGCGTAACGCGATCGGCGTCAAACACAGCGGTAACCCATCCAAATTCTGGCCGCGCTGCACGTTGCTTAACCTTATTAAATTTTTGCTTAACATATAGCACATATAGTTCATAAACCCATACGCACATGGCCTGTAATACGAGCGTCATCGCGCACAGATGCGGCACGCACCTTGCATCCACTTTTTAGACGCCAGCTGTTTGAGGACCAATGACCTGAGATTCGTCCTAATTTTGAGGGTTAAATTATTGAGCCTATATAGCCTTAAAATGTCGAATGGATTTTGAATTAATACTAGCATCTGACTGCGGCTTTGCTCCCCTTAATTCCTGATCAAAATTTAAGTCGGGGGGGGCTATTTAAAGTATTTTCAATTAATGTTTGAGATTTTACCGTCGTGGGTTTATCAAAATTTTCAATTTTGATTCTTGTCTTAGAAAATAAATTTTGGAGCTTTTATTTTCGTAAATCCCTTAATACTAACGATTAAGAAAAACAATTCATCAAAAATCTAATGATGAAATTTTTATAATCGTCAAAATTGGCTTCAAGTCTTGAGCCTTTCTTGATATTCTTATAGTTTAGAACTTGGGCCTGAAAGCCCACTTGAATTAATCACCCTGTAAGAGTGCAGGGTATACATATTCTAGTGTATAATAAAGAAGAGAAAATATGCTATAACTCTCGCAAAGGTCACGCATTAAAGACGATCGCAGTAAAATTTATAATAGCCATGAAAATCGAAAGTGCAATAATAAACAGCGAGCTGGAAGTATGTTGGATCAGCTAAAGTTCAGATAGGGCTGGGAGGGTTGGCACACTACACTAATATTATAAAGAGGAAAACTTTGTTTGAAAGAAAGAAAAACTTTTAATTGTTCCAATGCAAACCATACCTTATAATATTTTTTTTTCCCTTTTCTTCATCTGCTATCAGTCTTCTGTACGACTTTAATCAGATTTGGTCAGATTTATATGGCGTTACTAGGATTCAGGACCAATATCCTAATCCCTAATGTCACATTATTGTAGGATCTCTTGTAGGGGTTCACCATGAGCAAAGGTTGCGAGAGTGGATTTGGGTGGCTACTCAGTCGTTCCCTGTATTTCAAAGAATAACGGTTAATAATAATAAATAATAAAATTGGAACTGTGCTTGTGCGGTACTGTAATAGTCACTTGGGCATTCTCAGCATGTGCTGCAATGCCCTGAAGCTTTGCAGCGCTGTTTTTCAGTAACTCGTTTGTTTGGTTGTAATGAATTGGCTCAAAAACTACTGAACCGATTTTAAAAATTCTTTCACCATTCGAAAGCTACATTATTCTTGAGTAACATAGGCTATATATATATATATAGAAAATTGAACTCGCACTAAATTGTAGAAAAACATATTTATTTCTGTTGAAATCTATACGAAGTCGGTGCCTTACCCTATTTTCAATTTAACAAGATTTTGCAAAAGTTATTATTTTTCCATTTTGAGTGACCTGTGATATGATAACCTTATCATATCAGAGCTAGGCAAAGTTATAGTTCAACGGGTATATATGTACATCATTAAACCTTAACCGCAGACCTTATTTTGTTGATTTTCGAGGAGTTCCTTGGAATATCTTCACCATTGATGATCAGACTTGAACTAAATTTCTTTGGAACCACACTGACACTTTACTTTACTTTACTCTTTCGAACTCAAATAGATTTTTGCAAATCGGTCCATTAATGCCGGAGATATGCGGTTATATATAAAAAAAACGATCAAATTGAGAACCTCCTTTTTTGAAAGTGGGTTAAAAATACTTTTTAATGACATCCCTAATATCGGAAAGGTGTACGGAGGCCCGATGATTATAATAATTAACTAATGCAGAATTACCTTTAATGAAAGTACCAATTATACCATTTGAACGTTATTATAATTAATTTTCGACCTATAAACTATTTTAATGATCATGTTTACTGAAATATTTGTGAGAAGCTTTTGTTTTTGTATAACTTTTTCATGAACAGGGATATAAATTATAAAGCATTATTTGGTTTAATCTACACTAATATTATAAAGAGGAAAAGTTTGTTTGTTTGGTTGTTATGAATAGACTCAAAAACTATTGGACCGATTTTAAAAATTCTTTCATCATTTGAAAGCTACATTATCCACGAGTAACGAAGACTATATTCTATAGGCTATGTACGGAAGCGAAGCCCCTTAAACAAACAAACAAAAAATTAAATCTTTCCTTGTAATAATTTAATTATCTACACTTCTATACTAATATTATAAAGAGGAAAGATTTGTTTGTTTGTTTGTATTGAATAGGCTCCAAAACTACTGGACAGATTTGGATGAAATTTTATGCAGAGAGTCCTTGAATTTCAATGGATCACATAGAATAGTTTTTATCCCGAAAATCCTACGGGAAAGAAAATAAATGACATAATTATAAATTAAAACATTTTGTAACTTTATTTTTATTAAGTGCAATAAAGGATGAAAATAAATAAAAATTTAGAAAGAGATTCCTACGAAAGTAACCGATAGCAAGCGGAACTCGTTAAGTAATCATTTAATTGCTCTGATTGACCCGAATTAGCACACGAGGTCCCGAGGTGCAGACGAACAGACATGACTCACAGGAGTAATTATGCATTTTTAGGAGAATTAGTGGAAAAAGGTATTAGGTTCGAGAATTTGTGTGAGGATGTCGAGTGCGAAGGGCTAACGTATTGAATTTAAGTTTAACAATAATGATAATTAATTTATTTAATAAGTTAACATGAATCAATCAATCAATCAAAACAATTACTTAATATATTAAATTACATTATAATTTAGATCAAAATTTTTTAAAGTAGCAATTGAGCGTTTCTAAGAAAATATTTGTGATTACATAGCCTTTTTTAATCTTTATCAGGTGACTAATTAAAAATGGTAGCAAATTATGAAATGTTTTCTCGAATTAATTATCACAAAAAAATCTGAATTGTTTTTGTTAAAATCTATAAAAAGTCGGTGCTTCAACCTATATTTACTTACAAGATTTTGTAATATAAAAGTTATCTTCTACTAAAGTGAGGAAGTCTGTTCTATTTTTGGCGAAGAGTTGTAATATTATGAAAAAATCGGTTAGTACAACAATGAATAAAATCTCACAATTTATTAAAAGTAATTTATTAGTAACCCAGTTAGTGTACGTGTAATATTCCTTTACTAGCTTTCCGCCCGCGGCTTCGCACGCGTGGGCTACTAATTTCTGTATTTTTAGAGGAGCACAACAAAAGTTTAAAAAATTACGATCGCAGGACCAGTGATATATGCGCGTGTCT
>LQNK01000191.1:87056-106637 GCA_001586405.1 Phoebis sennae | reverse complement strand
GAAGTTAAAATGGAGGTGGGCAGGCCATATGATTAGAAGCAAAACAGAGAAGTGGGCTAGAATAATTTCGGAATGGTACCCCAGAGAGGGGAAAAGGAAGAGAGGACGACCAACTCGTAGGTGGGATGACGATTTTAGATTGGTAACAGGACCACTATGGAAGAGAACGGCTCAGGACCGCAAAACATGGAAGTATTTGGGGGAGGCCTATGCAAATGCAAAACAATCTTTACCGATGTTGTAATAAAATAATATTAATTCATAAAGTAAGAAAATTTATCACTAAAAATGCATGTAACATTAGAGTTAAGATTGTTAATAAAGGCTATTATTATTATTATTATTAAGAAAAAAATATATTTAAATGAAGTTCTTAAATTCAACGATTGAATTATATAGACAAATGAATTAACTACAGCGTTTAAATATTTTTAACCGATTTTCAAAAAAGGAGGAATTTCTCAATTCGACCGTATTTTTTGTGTATGCTACCGGCTACCGCATATCGCCCCATTTATGAACCGATTTGGAAAATTCTTTGTGCATTCGAAAGAGTAGTGTCAATGTCGTCCCATAGAAATCTATAAAAAGTCGGTGCAAAAACTTAAATTGAAAAAGGGTAAAGGCACTTTGAATAGATTGAAAAAATAAAGTGTGAGGAAGTACTATTTTTGGCAAAGTTATTATTTTACCATATCCCATATAAAAAGTTAAGAGATACAACAAAAAAATATCAAATTTAAGCAAACTTCTTTATTTGGTCACTTCACAATTTAAGCAAACTTCTTTATTTGGTCACTTCACCCCTACTATATATTTTTTGATATTACTTCCTTTCCTAAAATGTACTTTCGCGAACACCTTGCTATTATATTGATCACAATTTCTATTTTATTCCAATTCAGAGGGCAAAAATTAATGCCCGTTGAATGCCAATGCCATGTTAGCCCTTTCATTGAATTTAATGAAAAAATTCATTCGATTCGCGAAAATTACGCACCTTTCCCCTTACAAACGAAAGACAAAGCGGCCGAAGTCCACCCTCCTGCTTAAAGAATTCTAACTCTTTTTATCATTATGAAATTAACAGGGACAGATGTTAATAAGGGCTGTTGTGCGCGCGCAGCTGCTTATATGCGAACATAAGGACGTATGTACGAAAAGCGTTAATTAAATTTCGAACGTATTGAATACGGTTAGGGTACATTCTTGCGTGCACTGTTGACATAAAAGCAATTGCTTTGGTAATCGTGCCGTGATGCGCTCAGCGCTCATCGAAAACGTCACTCCGCCGGTAGGCCCCGTTGCGAGCGGACGTCATTCGCGTCTTCGTTAACTATAAAATTCGTGACTGTAAAATTGTGAATTAAAATATCGTGACTGTGAAGTGTATTGATATGAATTATAGTTGTTGTTTTAATTAAGTACACCGATAAGCCGTATAAATGATGGGTGTTAGTAGTTGTATGAGTGTGCGGCAGGCGAGGGGCTCCTGCCATTGTCCCGCTTGCCCCAGGGCTTCGGGGCATGGGGCCCAGATGCCGCCGCAGACTCTCGTCTTGCCCCCAATGGCTATGGAACCGGAGACCACGCCGGTGAAAGATAAGAAAGGATCCAAAATGAAAGTTTTGAAGAAAATCAAGAAAAAGATCGGACTTGGTGAGTTTTGCAATTTTTAAAACTTGCTTATTTTTTTTAACTTTTTATATGTATTAAAAATAATTTTATAATCATTTAAAATTCTTGTTAAATTAAATAAACCTATTACTTTTTATCTACGCCAGGAAGTAGGGAAAATTAAAGGACGCGTTCCTATTCGACCGTTAACGGTTTATCTAATCTGTGGAACACGAATATTATTATTTTACATGCGAATTTATTTGTTGAAGCAACTTCGCTTCAGCTTTTTGGGAACGACGAAAAGATTATATTTACGTTATGCAAACTTTTTGCGATGTGTAGTATTACTAGTTATGTGTTCTTAGATTCTATTTTCGAATTTAAAACTATAGAATAAAAATATTTATCGTCTAGAGTCTATTCTGTATTTAAAATGTATAAGTTTGCGATTAGCTTAATCTGTATGCGTTTTTCAAATTACCCTCAACTTCTTGACGTTCGAAAATTGAATTTGAATTTGGAATATTAGCTGTCATTTTTCTTTAAGTCAAGCAATTGTGTACTGAATTAATTTTATAATTAGTGCTCTTGTTTTATTAATAATTTATTATGAAAAGCTACTTAACATTGTAATAGTTGTTGCGTAATGGCTCTCATCGTGAGCTACGAAGGGGCTGGTAAGCGTTTTGACTTTAATTATGTCCGTTGAGTATAGAATTTTGTATTGGGGTTTAGACTCTATTATTGAGCATATACACAATGTATTGGATGGAGTTACTAAAGACTTTAAAAATAAATTGGTTTCGAAAATTTTGTGAATTCGTTTTAAAAGATTTTTAGAACCTTTAAAGTCGATTATTGTGTTAAAAAGAAAAGGTAACAATGTAAACAATATTACTTTGAAATTTAACCAAATAATACACTCATAATGATATAATTCTCGGAATTACTGGCTTACCCCAGTTTAACTAATGACTCTGAAATTTAGTAATCCTACATACATGATTAATTTCTAGGTAAACTTGAATTAAATACAAAATTGTTAGTAATATAATTAATCAGATAATGTGTTTAAAAGCATTGAAAGTGTTGTCTTTAAAAGTATTATTTTAGTTTATTTAATCAACGCTTCTTACTAACTAATCAATCTTAACTTTGTATTAGACATTACTATGAAAATTAACCTAAATGTAAAATAATTTAATCCGTCCAGATGTCTAGCAATTAATATTGAAACTAGTCCAATAAAGATGAAATTCGGATCGAGGTGTACGTGACGCCTCGTAGCACGTGCCATCTGCTGGACACAGATGTTTTGCACCTTGCGGTATTACAGAAGCATTATAATTGCTTCAGAGTTCCTACTATTCTATGCTCGCCTAGTACCTCGGATGAGCAGGTGATCATAAAAATATGGATTTTGGTCGATTTGTAGCTATGATTGGGAAATCAATGTCGGCAAAAATTAATTTTGAAAGTTTTGGTTACTTCCTTTACTACAAACAAAATAAAAATTAAAGTTTCTCTCAAGTTTAGATGAAAATCGTCTAGGCACAGATGTTTCTGCACCTTGCAGTTATTACAAAATGATTATAATTGCTACAGAAGAGAGATCTAAAGCATTTATGATCGCCTAGTACCTCGGATGAGCAGCTGATCATAAAAATATGAAATTTTGGTCAATTTGTAGAATTGCTTGTGAGTGCAATTATTTGAAAGATTTAATTATTTGCTTCTTTTAACCTGAACGATCTAGTAATTAAGGTTTCTTCGACTTAGAATTGAATTTGGTCGGTGTCAAGAATTAGATAATTTTGCTTTTTTTTTTGATAAATTTATTTTCCTCTAAATAAAAAACACGGAAAGAGAAATATTTAAAACAAAGGCAAAAAAATTAGAATTTGATAAAATCTTGGTTTCCATAACGTTTGATGTTATCTTTTAATAATAAAGAAAAGACATAAATTTCACGAAACTCGGCTTAGCTTTTTTGTTTACAACACCACATTATTTCTACGAAAGACAATGACTAATATACCTCTATTGTCGTCCCGCGAACATTTGGCGAAGAAATGCAAAAAATAAAACAATACATGTCGTAGAACTAATCTGCCAGATGTTCTGAATTTGAAGTGTAATAATGGCCGCCGGAAACAAGGTAAAACCGGAACCCAACAGATGTCAACATGCTGTTCGAAGTTCGAATCATCTGGTGTTTGAATTTGGAATTGGCGTATTTGTGAAAAAAAAGTTACAAAAGTTAAATTATTATGAGTTGTTACTTTTTAATTGTCGAACGCGAACAGGACAACGCAAAAATATTACATTATAAAAGAATAATATAAAAAAAAACAATTATGTATAGCAATGGAATGTTTGTTGTTGGATGTCTAGTTGTAGTCATTTAGTCATGTACTCTAAATTTTGCAAGTCGGCCTAGTAGTTCCTTACATTAGCGTTTGCTTACAAACAAACATACTCTTCGACTTAATTTTATTAGTTTGAATATAAAACTATGCAATTATTTACCTCTCGGTTTTTATCATAAAAGACCTACATACATCAAATCTTTTTGCGAAATACTCATAGAACAATAGTTTGGTATCGTACAAACGATCATATAACAATAGTTTGGTATATGTATATGTGTGTGTGCGCCCGTATAATAAGCGTGTAAGGCCTTGTGTGTGATCCTATAAGGAGGCGGCCTTTGAAAGGTCGCTGTGAAAAAATTAACAGCTGTTTTTGAATTTCTTAAACGGCAAGAGCAGCTGACTTGCTAGGGCTGCCAATTGATAGTTTTTAATTTGAATTCAAGTTTTGTTTATTAAAAAAATTAAGTAATTTCTTTTGTCATTATTTTGTATTTTATAAATTAAAGATAATTGTATATACGAAGTCGATTTTTAATAATATTACTATTGAAATAACTAGAACTACTACAATGTAATACTATATGTGAATTTTTAGGTATGTAATAATCAAATTAAAAAGTAATTTTATATTATTATGTGTGCAGAAAATTCCGGACTAACCACTAGGGCTTTCTTTAACTTTAATTTAACAATACAAAATTGCATTGAAATCCAGTTTCGGAATGATACAAAGAAAGACTATTGTCATACAAGTTTGCCAGCCCTAAGAAATGCGCATGAGCATCCCTCGGTCCCGTTCGAAACAGCTGAAGATCGGAAAGAGATAGCAAACAGTCTTAGAGTGCGTGCGAGCGAGACGGCAACACAACATGTGCGAAGGCTTTGTACGCCAATAGTAAACATCTGTTATATAATATTGTTATTTATGTACGATGTATTGAATATATTGTTTTTAATACTAAAATGGTGTATACCTAGAATTTGTTAATATTAACACATGTTATAAAGCCTATGTCACTCGGTGAAGATTGATCATTCTAATGGTGAAAATTTGAAATCGGTCCAGTAGTTTTTGTGTGAGAACATTACAAACATACACACTAATGTTTTCATATACCGTTCAGAAGTTTAAATGAGATACAATAAGATTAATTGCATAGAAACCTATCTATTATTTATCTTAGGATACTTCTTTCTTAGGCCCGTTTCCTATAAACGACGGAACGTCATAGTATAACAGATACTAATCGTTTTCATTAACGAGCGGTTATAATCAATCAATCGGAACTGAGTTTTGGTAGTTATGTTAACGCCACGTTTATCATAGACTTACGCCTAGTAGGATATTGTATTGTCTGTAAGAAAAACTACTCGTTGTATTTCTATAAGAACTGGGCATTCAGGATTACTCGGTAAACGGCAAAAACTTCAATAACCGTAATTCTTATAAAATGGTCAAATTCAAGCAATTTCCACAAATTAGACACGTACTCCTGCATCTGTCATGGTGTCCCTTTCTAACATTATCCTGAAGAAAGAGACAGACAAAACATCTGCTAAAGTTATGAGACGGAAGATAGAAATTTACGACTGTAAGAATAAGAAGGAATTATAAAAGACGTTATAATGTTTAGAGCGAACATCTGCGCAGGATGGTTGATGGAACAAGAGGCAAGATGTGGCAAGACTGTTACGTGAAAGAGATAGGAGATTTTGAAAGGTGTTAGGGCCAGCTGATGCCTCTTTGTATTTCGTACTTCTATGAACATTTTTTGCAAGAAACCATTATATTACTTGAAGTTCACATTTCATGGACGTTAATGTTTTTATCAGTTCCTGCTCATGTTTGTGGATTGTTATCAAAAAAAAGGTAAGAAACACGTATAAATCTTTACAGAGATTAAAATCGAAAGCGTGTGCGTTACGAGAATAGGAAAATAAATGACCTACAAAATAAAGCTTAGCTTATCTGGAAGATATGCTAGCTGTTTCTCTCCTGTAGCATAAAATATAGCCCATGTCACTCAGTGAAAATGCAGCTTTTCAATGGGGAAAGAATTTTTGTAATCTGTGTTACAAACGTAGGTGGATATAAAAACACAAATGTTTCTATATTGTAGCTGATCCACGCGCTCCCGTAAGCATAATTTTATATTTAAAGCCTATGTTACTCGTGGATAATGTAGCTTTCGAATGGTGAAAGAACGAAATTGGTCCAGTAGTCTTTGAGCCAATTTCTTACGAACAAAGTTTTCCTCTTTATGATATTAGTGTAGATTGAGTTAGATAGTTAAGGAACTTTAACGTCGATTGCAAAATATAAGAGCAAAACTAATTGCCTTCATTCTCAGCTACTTAGCACATTTATTTATTGACAATTCTGTAGCTAAATTGGCAACACCGAAGATTCGGTGCGTTCATTCGAATTTTGGAACGGTCGCATTCCACGGAGGTTTCTCACGATCATTACGTTTGTCTCTGAACGCTTCGGAGTTCGAAATTTGAAATGCGTGATCTACAGATTTGTGGTTCCCGGACGAATTGTTTGTGTTCGGATACTCTGACGTAATGTATAGTAATATTATGATTTATGAAACAAAAAGTCTTTTGTGAATTTAAATTTGGAAGGATGCAGGCCTTCGACACAACATTTTTATCTTAGTGTAGATTTGCAGGTCTTATTATTATTTAATAAATAATTAAGCTGCATCTTCTTCGTCTTCAATAAGTGAAAGTCTTATCCATTGAGTCATTTTTAATTGCATAGTAAACTATTGGTTTGCAAAACGATCTGTTACGTAAGCGACTCGGGAAGAGTCGCGTAGAAACCATCTCGACCGCCCATCCCACGACCTGTCGACCTTTTGACTCCTCACGATGGTAGTAATGCGGCTTAAGTACATTGCGTGCTGATCACGTATTCGTTATTTATTACTGTTTACTACCGAGCCATGTATGAAAAATAGATTGTTAGATGGTAATAACTAGTAATGGATTGAATAGTGTTTTCACCGAATGTATAGAAAATAATTAACAAAACTATGAAAATATGTTCAACCGAATAATTTGGTCGAATATGCAGTTCGGTAAAGTTTGAACCGGATATTCGGCCAAATTAATCGGTTGAACATATTTTCATTGCTTTTTCGCGTATACAAGTTCTAACATAACACTTAGAGCGTTTAAATAATTTAAGAAAATTGAAATATTAGAACCGAATATATTCGGTCAAACACATAACATTCACGCTTAGAGTGACCCGAAGTAATCTGAGATACTATGACGTTGAGCTGTTAATGTGTGTGTTACGAGCGCGTTTTATATGGAGTTTGACGTCTGTACCTACTACTTATCTATTTCATGCTTTAAGTTCATCATTCATTAATTGTAAGTCATGAGTGATGCTTCGAGTGATTTATTGTTTCCCAAACCTTTTATACGTACCATTAATCGTACTTAATGAATGTAATTTCAAGTACGCGATGTACTGTACACAAAGTATGAGAGACTCCCTTTCACTGTTATTGCGTTAACGAAATTGTAAGATGCTGTGATGGTAATCTCGTGCGTAATAATAGTGCTTTTAGACCGTTTTGTTTCTCATTCCCATCGAACAAATTGATTTAATAATCTTCGAACAAGCGTCTAAGTAATTTAACAATAGATAATTGTCCCTACTTTATTGGTGTTAAAATAACAATGTATTGTCTATTTGCTCCTAATTATCGCCAAATGTTTTCTCACAGTTTAACAATAGAAAAGCAAAACCTTTTTGAATATTATTTTTTAAATTTCTATCTCTAGCAGATGTTTTACTACAGGCAACCCTTTGAAAATTTCAAATTTCGAACTTCCTTGAAATCGTGCGTGGGAATCCAGCCGTCATTTTGATTGAAAAAAGTAACACATGCAGATGGTTCTAATAAAAATATACTCTATTGCAATGGCATAAAGTGGAAATATATTTGGATAGGTGTTTAATGATTCTACGTGTGGCGTACAAGTTGTGAATTGCTAATTCTTCAGTATTACAATTGCAAGATGGTTTGCTTCCGGCACATTGCCCGATTCACCTGTCGGTGTTTATGGGCTCCTAGTAATTTTATAGATGAGAAGTATATTGTTCGATTGATTGAAATTTATTTTGCAAAGAATATTCGTACAAAGAGTTTAAGCTATTTTATTGTAATAATAGTAGTATGTATGCAGTACAGTGGAAAATTTTAAGTTCTTTTTTTCGTGTTATTATAATTAGTCTCGTTATGAAACATTATACGCATACGAACGTTATTCTTAACTTAATTGATTTTTAAATGTTCTGTTTATGTCTCCTGCGTGAGAACTGTGGCTTTCACTCCATTGCGTTTACCAGAAACGCTTGTATGGGAAAATGAAAGGGAATATTCCTTGTAATTCATGCATTCCTAGTACATTTTATAAAGTTTTCTTCCATATAAACATAGATGGTTGGTTTGATTTCATGCTTTCAAGTACATTTTTAAATTTAAATTAGTTTTACCTTGTAATGTAATTGTTTCTTGTTGAAAATTGTATACATTAAATTTTCAACAAGAAACAATTACATTAGAAGTACTTCGCAATTTTATTTTTAACAAACATCGTTCTGTGGTTTCGCCCTCGCGTGCCTAAAAACCTTCTTATAAATTCTATCGCCTATGTTCCTGAGGAATATTTTAGAATTTTAAAGTTAAAAAAACTCAAATCGGTCCAGTTTCGAAGCCTTCAAAACAAACAAATAAGTATTTTCCTCTATATAGAGTTAGGTGACCTAAATAAGTACCAGGGTATCAAATATTCTGAAGAGTGCATTACCATCGATATCCCAAATCGAAGTATCGGATGACAAATCGATATATCACTTACTGAAAGGTAGCGTTCCCACGGCCCGTGGGAGTGTAAGAGCGAGACGGCTAGACACAAGAGTATCGGTATTAACCACGTGTGCGAGAGAGATGAAGATCATTTCGATGTTCGTATTGCGTAAACAGTTAACATTGTCATTGATAAAGAATTTTAGATCGTGCGTCTTTGGATTAAGTTTTAATTGAAATTAAGTCCCCTAATCTTGAAGATTGTATGTAGAAAGTTTGACAAACGCTACAATAAAATGCTTCCATTCTAATGTTACATTAAATGTAAATTAGATTAGTAAAATTAAAGGTGTTTTCGAGATGGTAATCTTTTTTATTTCAATGGAAAACACGTTATGAATGTTACATGCTCTATGCTATATGACTAGTTGTGCCTCGCGGTTACATTTGTTTTGTAGTCTATGCCTATCCTAATTAGATTTTTTTTTCTAATTCATCCCGTCTTTTAGAAGACGGACTTCGCTCCCGTAGCATAGTGTCATATAACCTATGTTCATCAGGGCTGTATAATTCCAATGGTAAAATAATTTTTCAAACAAAAGCAAATCTTTACATAATATTAGTGTACTTAGATTAGTACAAAGTATAGATAACTTTCTTCAACTATCTATTAAAACTTTATTTACTATTGAAAACAAAGGAATTATGAGTTTAACAACAAACGTAATCACCAATCAAGTTGAAAGCGAGAGCATCCCACGGTACAATTACGAGGAGTAAACGATGTAACCTGTCATACCTTTTGATCCAGAACAGTCTTCAAATTACAAAAATTATATGTAACTAGCTTGTGCACGTGGCTTTGCTTGCGTTAAATTCGTGGTCCAGTACAGTACTGAAATTAATAAATATATGTATGCAACTAATTTCAATCGCTTTAAATTTATAATTGGCGGTTTTGGGCATTCCATCACTAAATTCAGCTAATACATAGTAATATTACAAAATTTAATAAAAATTTGTTTATTGATTGGGTCGTGATTGACATACAAACATACAAACGTTATTTATTTTAGTAGGCTTTATATAATCAACATAATAAACAGTTTCGATCGCGTTTACTCAATTTCTTATTGTTGAAATAAGTTCACACGGCAATTACTAAAAGCCTTGAAATTAAAAAAAAACAAAAGCAACATGGCGGGTCCCGCGTAAAAAGACGGCTAGAGTGACAATTGCGTGAGAAACGGGATGTAGTACCGTTAACTTGGCTGATCTATTTTTACATTTTACTCTTTTAAACGCGTATTGTCGTTCATTTTGAACCATTACGAGTACTGCACTTAGCATATAATGGTACACTGAAAAAATTCTATCCAGTTTTTATGGTCGTTAATCTGTGTAATTATTTTGTTTTAGTTTAATGCATGGTGCGTTAAAAGGACTCGTATCCAGTCTATAAACAACATAAACAAAAGAACAAAGAATAAGTCTTTCAAACGTCATGTTTCATTTAAATATGGAACAATGTTCGACGTCAACGTTTTACAAAGACTTCTATAATAACAGTAATGGATGGAGGCCAATTTGAGTAAGCTGGCTTAATGTATGAATGACTCGAAAAAATGATAATTTCATCGCACCTACCAGTTTCCCACGATGTAAGCGGCCCATAGATTACATAAATCCATTGACAAGTGTAATTAAAAAAGAATGCGTTTCCATGGATTTATATGGGAACGGTCGAGTGTGGACTTAGCTTTAAATTATGTATGAGATATTCGAATATTGTTGTATGTAAATTTATTTTTATCTTGTAATGTTGTAACTTTCGTATGACATCGGAGAGTAAATCTATACTAATTTTTAAGCTTGATTATTTAAATGTGTTTCTATGAGATGTATTTCACTAGAACATAACTAGTGAATAATATTGTTGACTAGGCACACATAAAAACTGTACGTCTTAAAGTGTCTCCTTTCTTTATCCGGCCAAAGTTGATCAAAACAACAAATCTCACCGCAGTTTCCTTAAGACTCTCCCCAGCCAGTTTTACATCCCGTGAAATTGTGGTTTACTTAAATTTCAATGGAAATTAAATGACGTTTGTTTATTCTGTAAACAAATCATTCCTTTTTTGAAATCGCGGTTTTGTTTCCATAGAATTCTATTTTTGAAACATGCTTTGTCTTTCGCATAAAGAAACTACAAGACTACCCTCATTTCGTTTCAATTTTATTTCGTTCTATTTGATTAGATTACGACACGCCTGTTTTTCTTCAATTTATCAGTAAACAGTCCAAGTGCCCTAAATAATCTTCGATAGGGGAGTCTATATGTGTCAGTAAGACTCCCGCCAAAAGAAGGGGAGCCATTTTGTCGCGGGGGTGTTTAAATGGAGTAATTCCGTCACAACTGTCGCGGGCACATGTGGACCCACGGGGATAATGCGGGAGATGTACTATTGTTGGATAGGTGAAGTGCTCTCAGAATAGCCGCTTTGTTTTATGTTCTTGTAGGTCATGATGCCCTGGTACATCGGGTTTCATGTAATATTGTCTACATTTAGAAAGATTTGATTGTTTGTTTACATTGAATAGGTTCGAAACTACTGAACTGATTTGAGCAATCCTTTTACCAATAGAGTCAATATCCTTTAAGAGCATATGCTGATATAGTTAACGTATAAATATGGTTTGTTTTCTTTCAAACGTATAACATTGAATAAATTAATCAGCATGTAAAAAATAATGCAATGGTGAAATTGAATAACGTGTGTTACAGTAAGATCGTGCATCCTTGTCTAACCTGAAGTATTTTTATTGTTCTATCCCACTCATGTACAGAACCAAGTAAGCGTGCAACAATATCACGCGCGTTGGTTTTTTAGAACGTCACGCTTCGATTGTTTTATCTTCACTGGCAACACACACTTCATGAACACGTATTTATAATAAAACCTCGTTTGATACTGGCCGGTAATGTTCGAAATTTAAAAAAAGAAAAAGTTACATTTTGACATAACTACGGCCTCTTTTAAACGTTACTCTCTCTGGTTTACGCGTTTTTATAAGCTTACTATAGACTATATAGACTCCTATGAAAATAAAATTGTTTCAAATACATCTAGTAGTTTCAATGATTAACGTATTCAAAAAACTTTCGCAAATTTCGTAATGGATACTGTTTGTATAAATTATAAATTGCAAGGAAAACCAATTTAACCAATGAAGAATGAATCACAGTTGACCAAAAAGGGCGTTAATTTTCACTGTGTGTACAAAGGTTTCTGGTCTTTGTTTTAAATCGATTATATTTAACACGAAGCTTACATTTCTCAAACATTACAGTGGCCTTTGTCCATGAAATATAGGTACATACTAGAAATGAGTTACGTAAAAAGAGGTCACATATGTCAAAAAGATTTTAATTTATTAATATTTCAAATCCAGCCAGTTTTATTAACTAAATATTTTTTAATTTAATATGAATTTGTAACAGGAAAGAAAGGATGACTATTAATATTGAGCAATCAACTTCCGAAAATATTTAAAAATGACGTAAATGACAAAACAAGATACAACTAAGGAAATAATTAAATTTATTCGATGAATATAATATTTTGTAAAAAATCTTTTCCGAATACATAAAAACCATGGCATCGCATTCGCCACAATCTATTTTTAAGCGAACCTAACTATATAATTGTATAATCGAAGTAAAAAACGTAAAATTTAATTCCTCGTTCTATTATTTATGGTTTGTCGGTCACGGTTCCAGAACGCAGGGTCTATGACCTTAGTGTTGCCATATGTACAGTCTAGATTTTTTTTTAATAATTTTTTTATTGTGATTGTTTTAATTGCTTTTTTGTTAATGATTACGGTTACAGGTTATTTGATGTACGCAGTTAACAACCGCTTTTTAAATTATTTTGGTATTTTTGAAAAAAATTGTCTTACCATAACTTCATCGAGTTAAGCGTTAAAAATCGAACGTTTTCATTCATTAAAAATCAATTGAATGATACTGGAATTTTTTTACCAACTTCCTTCGCTTCGGTGTAATGATTATAAACTTTAAAAAAATAAAACTTAGAACACATTTTAAACATAATCAAATCATTATTTAACCTTTTTTTAATCCAGTTATTTTACTACTTGATAATGAATAATATCAAGTGAATTAAGAGTACAATAAAATCTATTATTAAATATTTAATGAATGCAGGCATTTTCATCAAGAAGTTATATATCCTTAAATACAGACATCAAAAGATATCCTCATAAAATTTGATTAAATCTGTAAAGCATTTCTCAATCTGAAACAATTTGATGTATATCCAATGAAAACTTAGTAATCGTTCTTATAACAAAGTTTTGGGCGTGTTTTGCCGAAGGGTTTTCATCTTAAATGGGGCATTTTGACGTAAATGAAATTCGATTGGAGTGGGGTAAGAACGTATTCCAATTTGAATGTATTTTATTTAGTATTTGAAATACTATACAGATATGTAATCTCTAAAAATATTATAAATGTGAACTCTGTCTGTCTTTACGGCTGTTTGTCTATCTCTTCTTCACGCCCAAACATCTGTACGGATTTGGATTAAATTTTGTACAGATATTGTTTGAAACCCGAGAAAGGATATGGTATAGTCTGTATCCCGAAAATTCTACAGAGGGACAGAGCTACACAGACAGAATATATAAATACATTTCAATACTCAAAATCTGTACTGTTCTTGTTCAAAACTATAAAATTAGCTGCAGCCATAAATAACATTTATAGCATCAACCAGATTAACTCTTAAAATTTCAATAACAAAGTTTGTTTAGGTTATGTAATATTTGGTTAAAATTAGACGAAGAAGTTCATTGATCTAGTCTCAAGCGATCGTAACACATGTTTAGTTTGAGATATCATGTCTGAAACTAATTTTACAAGCAACTATGATAGGATAATTAATAATGTTATGATTGAGAACATAGGATTTGAAATTGGTGGTGCAATAGATTTGTTCAAGATCGTGGTAAAAGACCCAAAAATAAGGAATTGATAGAAGCTGCAATTGTTGTTTTTAACTTCATGGGTTACATAATTTTAAAATTAATAAATAAGTAAAATACATTCACCAAAATTGACAAACCGACATAAACTAAAAGTAGTAAAATTTCGAATTTGTCGTCTTATTTCTGCTTTGAAAGTTTCTGCATCTTATCGAGTTTTAAATAGCTGCACAGTTGCATCGATACCTTGTATTAAAAGATGCAAGGGTGATACAATAAAAGTAAGATTATAGTTAAAGCACCCCTCTTCACAACAATGCACTTTATTAACGCCCTTGCTCACGAGGGGTTTGCCCCTCATATTTCAGGGTCGCACTTTACCCGGTCCGATGGCTTGATGCTTCTTAAAGACTCATTTGATGCACACATGTTGTGGTTCCATAGATGGCTTAGAATTCTCCTCAATTGGAATTCAATTTGCGTCATTATTTTCGTTATATCATAATGTCGATTTACCGATCAAGTTTTGTCATTTTGTATTAGTTTGTGGAGCTATTTCTTATGTTTTGGCGTAACCTTAAGTTAAACAGGCTACAAAGGCCTATTTGTCTCGTTTGATCTTTTGTCAGCCTGCTGATCTGACCTGCTACCTATTGGCCACCTTATAACATCCCATATACATTCCTTACCCGTTGAGGTTTATTTCCGTCTTTATTTTCCTCATCAGTAGCGTGCCAAAACACCCTGGAGCGTCTAGTATTACGGATGTACTTGCGCAGTGATTCAAGTAAAACGCATGGTCATTATACATCCTCTAGGTCTCCAAAACAGGATCCATAAGCATTACGTGTGGTGGAGATGCGGCTCAGCGCGCACGCATCCTGACAGAAAGGAAATCTTGTGGCTCAATCGTAGGGTGCCCGGGCTGACGATGCATGAACGGTTTTTTGTCATTTCCGTGATCATAGTTGTGTTGCGTAGTCTATAACTATTTTGGTTTATAACTAGTCACTTAGCTGTAGTTTTATAGTAGGTATGAACTCAAAACGTCTCGTACAACTTGACTTCCTTGTAGTGTACTATTGTTTAGTTGAATCATTTGACATTAAATCAAACAATTGCATTTGTTTCTCAAAAAAAGTAGAAGGAATATACGCTTTTTAGGGTAGGTAGGTTTTAAGGATTAGAAGGATACTATTTTTACAATCGTTGGTATTTTTAAAGACCTCGGAGATTTCGGAATACCTCAATACCTCTGGTGCAAAGGTATTAGAGGTATCCAAGGAACGGCAGTCCATCACGCGTAGCCAGGTGTTACGCAGCACTGACAGACGCGTCTATTAACAAATCTAGATCGGTGTTGACGTCACGGGTGCGCTAACTGCATACTAGGAACACGGTGACGTCAAGAGTGACATTTAGGCGTGGTGGTTTGTTTTGATGTTGAAATTGTCGTTTTTGGATGGAGTGATGTTTATAGAACTTTGGTCTTCTATTGAGTTATTGGAGAACGAATGCAAGAACTCATTTTTGACGCTACGGGTTAAGTTTCAAGATAACTCTGCGATATAGTACAAGATGAAGAATAAAAATATATAAGTAAAGTCTAAATTTATCAATGAGCTAGTATTTTGATAACTACCGCACATTTCTAAGATATTTCACGTGGAATTATTCATTTCAATTACCTGTAGAGCGTTACAAAATTTATTGTGACTCGGCCAATTTTCGAATATTTTGACTAGATGCAGATGCATTCTATACTTAACAATGTTCCAAAAATAGCGACGCTAATAGTTAGTGTTGCAATCTGTTTATATTAAGAACGAGGCACGTGGCCAAATTAATGGTTTCAAATATAGCAACAAGACACTTAATTAACCGCGGGAATTTAGGGGCAGATGCGACTAAGGGACCGTAGGGGAAGTGGATGTTAAGAGCTTAAACGATTTTGGGGTAAAAATATTAATTGTGTGTTATTTTGTCATGAATCGGTATTAAGAAGTAAAGTTAGTTCTCATTAGTATATTAGGCATTGGACATTTTTTTTGTAACCTTTAAAATATATCCTCTTCTCTTTCAATATTCAGTAAATATAGAAACCTTAACTGATCCAAACCTTATTTAAACCATCTTATTTTACGGAGTGTTAATAATTTCAGGCCAGTAATAAAAGTAGTTGATATCTAGCCTTCTTTTATCTAAATAAATACTTATACTTTCATTCGGGGATGTTACAACACTTTCAATTGATACATCGTGTAATCTGATACGTTGCCAATATTCAATGACTTGGCGTTTAAATCCCCTACCTTCGGTAACATCCGGTGCATATTTTGGGAAGAAATCCGAAATCTACGGAATTGCTTCCGTCGGATGTGATCCCCTAAGTTACATACCCTCGTGATACCACCTGGTGGAACATAAGGGTGTACTTATGTTCATTTTTTTTAAGTTCAACGGATAATTGAAAATTTGGGTGAAACTTTCAAAATTCTTCGGTTGAGAATAGCTTAGTTCAATTCGTAAATGGTATTAGATTTCTTTTCCTAATGTGTTGTTTAAAGATATCATTGCTAAAATTACATTATACAGTAGGTCTTCAATAAGATATTTAGTTTTAAGGATATATTTAATCGAGAAGGTAATGAAATAAACAAAATAGGTGTAATCATTGAAAGAGATTTCTACAGACATATACGGCTACCAACAAAAGCGCAATACGACGCATTGTTTTATACTACAGAAATGACTAGTATAGTACCAAAAAATAGTTAATATATGTGGTTTCAATTCGCAGTCACTTCGTCATTTAACATTTCAGCAATTACTACCATTAGCGTTTTATTAAGTGGCGACACTCGCCAACGTCACGCATTCTGGAAATCGCTCGTTGAATCGTATTTTCACCCTCCATGAACTATGTATTGTGTGCGCACGTGTCACTTCCTCCCCTATGCCTGGACAATCGTTCAGGAAGTGTAATACAAGACTTGAGTTATCTTGACAGCCGCCATCTTGATGTCGTTGGCGGGCTTTTTGACAACTGTCACAAAATAAATAATATTTACGGTTACTAGATGCAAATAATAATAATGTTTATATTGTGCGTATATCTCTCCTCTTTTAAAAGATGGCGTCCTGTCACCATTCATTCTTTTATCTAGGAATGTTTTTAATGAAATAAGAATAATAATTTGGAATTGTATTATAAAACTTATTAGCGTATTACACTGCTGAAATCGTAATAATGATAAAAAAAATCAAACGGTGGGAGTAGAATAAACTCTGTCGCGATTTTCAGCTCGTTTGTATATAACTCCTTTCAAATCATTGACATACTAATCTAAAGATTTCTAATTATTAATTCGTATATTACCGAAATAGTCGTAAATAATAAGCCTGGCCTGGTGGCGCGCAAGCTGCGCCCGCATCTGTCCGGCAGGTGTCTTCTACTTGGGGGATAGTTACCCGCTTATCTATGTTTGTATGCGATAAATGGTATGTTTGTTGTGTGTGTACTGCGGTATACAAGACTCCTTGAGAGCTCCTTACTTAAATAAATGAGTGGTATTTGAAAGGCCGAAAATGTCGAATATATTCTTGTTTGCGTAGCTGTAGAGGAGCATATTCAAGGTTATATAAACTTTAAATTAAACTATTGAAATGAATAAGAATCATATATTTGCCAGGATGAAGAATGTGAAACTTTGGATGAATTTTTTGCAAAAAATTGTATGCAACTTTTCTGAAGTAACGCTCATGTTTTGAAATTAGAAATGGACTATAATTATGTAACCTATTTACACATAGGTAGACGCTGGTGACACTGCGTAAATATGGACGCGAGACCAATGTTTAAATACACCTAGCAATTGTATATGATCTATTTGTTCGGTACCAATGTCTAACCACAATTTCTCGTTGTTACAGCGCCCCGTACCTCCTGCACCGGTGGCACCCCCAACAATCTGCCCCCGCTGGGCTTCCACTCGGTCCACGGGGAGAACGTGAGGATCTCCCGGGACGGGAGCACGGCTAGGAGGGTAGAGTCGTTCTGCAAGGGGGTCGCGTTCAGTGCTAGGCCAGTTCGCGTTAATGAAAAGGTAAGGAACGATTATTTTTAATATGATTGTCTAAATATCATAGATAAGGATTATACTTCTCGTAGTATTTCAAGTAGTTTCTAGTTGTAAAGATCACATTAACTAGTTGTTTACAATTTTGAATAGAAATAAGACATACCATTTTGTAATGTTATCAGCTTAGCTAAAATAACTAAATATAATAAAATCGATGATATGGGTCTACAATATTGTTACAGTGAGTTCATATTAAGTAGTTTATTTTATACATATGTCGCTAATTAAACCGTATTTTCTTTCCAGATATGCATTCGTTTCGTGGAAATATCAGACAGCTGGAGCGGCGTGATCAGATTCGGTTTCACGTCCCACAACCCCGCCACGTTGCCCCATCCACTGCCAAAGTACGCCTGCCCCGACCTCACCAACAAGCCCGGCAACTGGGCCAAAGCCCTCGGCGAAAGATTCTGCGAAAAGGACAACCTACTGTTCTATTACGTAACCTCCGCTGGAGAAGTCCACTTCGGAATAAACGGTGAAGATAAAGGACTGTTCTTCTCTGGTGTAGACACAAGGAATCCTCTGTGGGCGTTAGTAGATGTGTACGGAAACTGCACGGCTGTTCAATTCGCGGATCCCAGATCGCTGTACCAAAATAGACAAGCGTCTCCGATCGTTGAAGATGATAGATTAATTGGCAGCATGCGGTCCCTTTCAGTAGACGAAGCACTGCCTCCACCAAGATACAAGAATCCCCTCGTTCCCCTTAACTTACATAGAATGACAGGAAGAAACGTACAATTCGTGAATGAAAGAGGTGTAGCCGCGAGAATCGAAGCGGAATTCTGCCAAGGATACGTATTCACAGCTAGACCCATGAGGCCAGGACAAACTATAGTCGTACAAATACTAGCTACAGAGACCGCGTACGCCGGGAGCTTAGCCATCGGTTTAACGTCCTGCGACCCGGCCACACTCAGACCGTGCGACTTGCCCGATGACGCGGAACAATTGCTCGACCGTCCAGAGTATTGGGTAGTGAGACGAGATGCCGCTAACGGTCTGAGGAGAGGCGATGAACTAGCTGTTACATTGACTTTAGATGGGGAAGTGCGCGTCAGTAGGAACGGCTCGACTCCAATTACGGTGATGCACGTGGATCATACGTTGAGGCTCTGGGCGTTCGTGGATATATACGGGGCGACGCAGAAAGTGAGGATGTTGACGTCTCAAGCGGTGCAAGCGCAGACGCCGCCGCAGCAGTTGAGGGTGCTGACGGGTTCTGCAGCGCCGATAGCCGCTGGAAACGGTGGAACGGTGCTGGTGGTGAGCTTGCCGCCACAGAACGGATCTCAGAATGGCGTCAACCACCAGCAGGGGCTGACGTTGGCCAGCGCACATTATATTGAGGTTGGTTTCATTTTTATATCACACGGTATCTTTCATTTTTGTTGCATTGTACTTATAAAATAACTTTCTATATAGGTCCAGGTTATGAATTATATTTTTGCCCAATTTCATAAGATTCCTTATAACAATTTTGAAGCAACTCAGTGAAAAGTATTTAAATTACTAAACTAACTGGGCTAGGATTTTAGACCTTGCTACTGAATATAACTTTAATAATCATCAGTATTTAGTCCAAACGCCGTTTTCCTT
>LQNK01000191.1:71777-86636 GCA_001586405.1 Phoebis sennae | reverse complement strand
TAATAATTTTGAAGCAACTCAGTGAAAAAGTATATAAACTTACTAAACTAACTGGACTAGGATTTAAGACCTTGCTACTGAATATAACTTTAATAATCATCAGTATTTAGTCCAAACGCGGTTTTCCTTAAACAACGGAAGTTTCGTTATCATTTCTATAATTACTTGAAAATAATTAAATGTACAACCTTGTATAAAATCATACTAACCGTCGATTTTCTTCTTTACAGCCGATCCAATCATCATCACAAGTCTGCCTTACTTCACTGCCCGCCATGATGTCACAGGCGCAAACCTGCCAACCCCTGCCTCCAAGACAACGAGAAGTGTGTTCAACCAGCCAAAACAACTCCAACGAACAAGTCCTAATCCCTAACGGACACTCAGAACTAAGATTAGACAGAATTCCAAACGGACCTTCCACCAGCCGCCCTTCTACGTCACACCAACCTATCTACTCAGTCATCGGTGAAGGCCTCACGGGCACCGAATGTACGATATGCTATGAAAACCCAATAGATAGTGTATTATATATGTGCGGACATATGTGTATGTGCTATAGGTGCGCGGTGCAACAATGGCGAGGCAAAGGAGGCGGCCAATGCCCTCTCTGCAGAGCCCAAATCAAAGACGTCATACGCACCTACAAATCGTGATTCGAAATTCGAAAACAAGATGGCGCTGGCATAAAAGTTGCGGCCTGTCACTGACGTTGACAGAACGCTTTCCCGCGCGATTAACTGTCAAACGGTCTTTTATGCAGCCATCTGTTTTTTTTTAATATGCCAAAAACGCGATATGATTTGATATGACGATTAATATATTTCGCTACGTAGACGTTTCGAGTATGTATATAACAGTTTTAGTATGTAAGAAATATCCAATATATAATTTTAAACAATCGGCATCCATGACTTATGATAAAAGATATAATATATTTGAATGAGTTTTCGGAAAGCGGATCGCATGTCTATTACATTATAATCACGTAAATAAATATTCACACTAAAATTATTAACTTTGACAATTTTGATTAATTATTCAATATGACATTAGTATTTTTTAATTGAATATAATTTGCATTTTATCACTGTAATGTAATTTTATAATAATCACAGTAGATTTGAACAAATTCCATATATATATAGACTCTTAATAATTTAGTATACTAATAATCATAATCAGTTACGTTGCAAACTAATTTCATAAACTATATCTAGCTCTAAAAAACTAAGAAAAAATATAGTTACAGGGATTTTAATTGAAATTTTATTCAAGAAATATTCATAGAAGGAGTGAATGGAAATGTAGTGTGCTCAGAATAATGTATTTGTTTATTTCGTCCAGAAAATTGTAATTATTTTCGCCGTTAGAGCAAGATATAGAAAATGCAATTGTTTGTGTGAGAAGCACTAATATATACACTTGAGGTTGAAAACTTCTGTATGACATAGGTATGCTAGGGTTTAAACGTTAGGGTTCCTAGAATACTAAATGTAGGGCATTATAGGCTGCAAACATCAACGTCCTTATATGATAGGTATTGTAACGATTTTAGTGTACGGTTTTCTACATGTTACCATAAGGAAATTTTGTTCTGCGACGTCACAACATGAAAAAATATTAAATAAAAATGTTTTTTTAAGAGTGCTATTAATTGTGGAAAATAGGCTTACAGAAAAAAAATTAAAAACTTAATTTTTATCGTGTTGTGATGTTGGTCGCCTATGTTTGGAGAATTTTTCGAAAACAATCGGATACTTAGCCTCTATGGTCATAGACGAGACGCTATGGCGCTGTGTTACTATCGCTAAATATCGGCGAATTGTTGTTAAATTATCCGAACATAAAATGTTGATAATGAGTTCCAAAACGATTGTGACGAATAAAACTATTATTCAGAATATTTACGATAATAATCGATTTTTGTGATTGATCGCATTTTTTCATTATAAGATTTGATTTTTTCGCACTATGCATAGGTCAAATCTGTTTAATAGTTTTAATCGGACGAAATACTACACATATTATTCAGGAATTGATAAATTTAACCTATTAACCATTCCTTTTTGCTCAACTTTGTTTGATATACGCATATCAATCTATGACTGCACTTTCTTACATATCTTTAAATTAGACCGGCTAGGAGGCTCTGCATTTAATTGTATTTTAATTTTATCCATTTTATTTTTGCCGGTTCTGCACTTCCATATTTGAATTCATTCCTTGTGTTTTTTTTCTTTTTCCGCCGCAAAATTGCAGCCAGTTTTTAAATAATTGCGTTTAAGTTTAAGCACCCAATAAATAAGAGATTTTAAACGATCGCACGATTTAAAATCTGATTTTGTATTTAACGATTATTTATTTAATAGTTTTAGGACAGTAATAATTTTATATGAGTTTCTTAGTTTATGTGAATGTTACGTGAATTGAATAAAACGGTTTCAATGAATTTATTTGATTAAGTATGAATTCCTCGAAATGGTTTTGTTCAAGTTAACTTTTATACCAAAACAGTGTGACCAGTATGTATCCCCCATAATAAAGCCAAATCTTATTTTTATTTTGTTGGTACATATTTCAGAATAATATTACAAAATTAATGTTCACATATATTAGTCTTGTTTATCTGATTTATTTAAATTATCCACACCATAATTTAATTTTTAACCATGTAATCCCCAATATGTACCAGCATATATTTGTGATATAAGTTTTGTTTTCTAAGATTTTTTTTAACTCGGTCCCTGTACAGCGTTGTCATCTAGTCGTTAGTAATTTATTTTTATTATTTTTTTTTCAATAAAAAAAATTCTTCATTTGATTACGATGTTGGTGTTTAGATTAAGTTTACAAATAAAATGGTTATCAAAGTAATTCCTATTTTTTTCTTTATATATGCCCTTTCTCTAAATGATTACAAAACATGAAAAAAAATGCACAATCATTAAATTTAAAATTTGTTCATAGATATTTATAATACCGATCTTAGATTTTAAAGAAAGTAAGGAAAAATAAATAAATAATAAAAATATTTTGCATTCAATAAACTAAGTAGGTACCACAAAAAAATATTAATTGTTTCTTTTGTCATAAAAGGAATGTGTTAATTCATGGGCAAAGCGATGAGAAATGTTCAGTCTGTTGCTGTGGTGTATGATAAAGCTGCTTACAAAAAAACAGCAATCGCATTAAGTGCAACTACTATTTATTATAAGCAGAGAACTATAACTCGTCTTTAATTTTTTCACAACTTTCTGTTCACCCCCCCTCAGGCTCTCTGTTTAATTGATATAATGTAGAGGGCCTTGTCAAAGAGTAACGACCCTCCTGTTAAACCATATAAGGATTGAAAAACAAACAAGTTTATAATTTGTGTAAATAAAAAAAGAACATATATATTAATATTTTATTAAATTTCAAGTTATTAAACAATAAAAACGGAGCACTTCTATTAATATTAAAATTACTGTTTATAATAATCAAAAATAAATGATGATCAAAACTATTAACTAGTTGACCATATAATACTTAATGAAATATACAAAAAAATATTGTATACCTCAAAAATAGACAAATATTATGTATATATATTTTACAGTGAAGTATTAATAGTAAACTTATAATTAAAGTTATTAAAATAATTTTATAATTTTATACACACAAGAAATTAAACAATGTTGCCATTTTAAATAATAATAATATGTTTATAGTTAACCAAAATCTCAAAGCCGTGTATCCGAACGTAGCATTAATAATTTTTTACAGCGTCAGATGAATGGGGTACTCTTGTTATTATTAAAACGTATAACCTTTATGTTTCGCTTAAATTATTTAAAACAAACGCATCAATTCGTGTGTAATTGTGTATTTATAAGTGAATTTGTGCATGAAGTCGGCAACGACGCCGATATTCACAGTTTAAGGTATGTTTTTCATTCATAACGATCAACATATAAATTTAATTAGTTCAGTTATTGTACTCGGTTTTATTGGCATGTGCTGTTATTCAAGAGTTCTTAATTATAGGTTTCCTAAATAAATCGCCATTTTGTAGGAATTTGATTTATAAGTTAAAATTCGGAACTGTTTAGGATTTATCGACAGCATTTTGTATTTATAAGCGGTAGGTAAATAATTTTACACCATAACTGTACCTTTGTGTATACGTCCTAGATATTATCTATTGTTAATAATCTCTCGTCGTTTTCGTTGATTTCAGATGACGAAAGTTTTGAGTCATAATATACAGTTATTTTTATGTACTTCCGCAATACATCCGTTTGTGAATGTCCATCGATTTTATATAATTTAACTATTAAAACAGCCATTTGAAATTTACGCACGATGTAATTTTTTCAAGTTGCATACAAATCGTGATGAAATAAATTGGTCATTACAAACAAACTTGAAATGACAATTTCTCTTGAACATTTTTGCAAATTGCAACTATATTGCCTATAATTTTATAAACTGATTCATATTTATTTACTTTTGAAATGTGGTAAAGTATTTATTAGTAGGTAAATCACAAGTAACTTAAGTTAGTTAAGATTAATATTTGTCCTAAAATGATGTACACTAGATATTGAAATGAATCAAAAAATTAATATTCTCAGGTAAACCTTTGTATTTGATAGATGCATTTTGTATAAATACAAATATTGATAAAAGGTACTATTTTAGATGTTAATTTACAAATTTCAATCCTAGTAAAATAATAACATAGAGTATATTATCTTTTTTATTTAAATGTTTGATTGAGTTGCTTGTTTTATTTACTAACCAAATTGTTAGGGAATTGTAAACATAATAAATAAAAAATTTGATAAATGGGTAGTGTCTGTCAAGTATTTGGAAAATCCATCTTATTTTTATTGCAAGGATAATATTTTATAATTACTATTTTAATCTGAAGTAACAGGATCTTTCCTGCAAACTAATGTTAGAGATCATAATTGAAGGTGGAATTTTAAAATATTTTGTAATGTTGTGTAATAATTAACTAAAATCTAACATTCTATTTACAGATGTTCTGCATACAAGAAAAGGAGTTACCACACTCCGATCCATTCTCAGAAAAAGACCCTCTTGACAGTCAAACCCTCTCCGATTCAAGTGATGATGCACCAACCCCAAAGCGCATTAAATATGATTCAGAATTGAACCTACAAGTCTACCAAATACCCACCTTTAATACTCCAAAATCATTATCAATATATCCTATGGCGTCAAATTCGTTACCAAAGTTTGTGAATAATCCATTGAATTTAGCAAATCCATTAAACTTAGCTAGTAATGTGAACAATGTGGTTAAATCATTGCAAAATCGGTATTCGTTGCCCGCAAAGTTAATGATTACGCCAGTTGCTAAAAACGACGGTGAGGTTGTGAGGTATAAAAAGAATGGTGAGATTGCTAAAAAGAGAGGACCACCTAAAGGATATAAAAGGAAGCCAAAGGATTTATCGCAGAGTTTCACTAATGGAGCGACTTTACAGGTATTTTATATCAAGTACTTATTTCTATTTATTTGTATATTATGCTACTCATATTATATATGTAAATGTTTGTGATTGGATGCTTGTTTGTCAATCACACTTCATATATTTAACTGATATTGATGAAATTTTGTACAAGCTATTGGCTGGATTAGGTGATAGGGAACATATTAAATTTAAAAATTTATTTGCTGGAAGTTGTGATTTGTTAACAATATTGTTCTTCTATAGGCTTAGCCTTATGTGAAAGGCATACTCATTTCATAAGTCATTGTTATTGTTCTATGACAATGCAATATTCTTTAATTAGCACCACAAAATATGTACAAGGTCATCAAGGTGTAAATAGGTCTTATAACTTTATATTTATCATAAGCAGTCTCTGGCAGGCAACCTTTGATTGATCTTATTTAGAGAGTGCTACATTATCAGGTTGATCAGAATACATAAACATACTTGAACTACCATTTTTGTTATACTATATAGAATATCCTTACTGTCCTTACTAATATTATAAATGCGAAGCTGACTCTGTCTGTGTGTTTGCCTTTACTTCACACATAAACCACTGTACCAATTTGGATAAAATTTTGTACTGAGATTGTTTGAAACCCAAGAAGGGATATAGAATAGTTATTATCCCGTAAATTCGTCAGGAACGAGAACACGGGTAAAACTGCAGAGTACAGCTAGTATTAATAATCAGAAATATGTGATACATAAAACATTCATTCTATAACTGTGTACCATTGATTTTCAGACACAGAACAAAATTCTAACGAATCTTTTAGCTACAAATAACACAACAGTGACCGCAGTGGACTCAGAGCCAGAAGTTATCATCCCACCAGTGCCCAGTGAGCCTATTAAACTACCACCAGGTATTTAAATTATTATTATTGCTAAGTGTCTCGCCTTTTTTTTTATAGAAGAAAGGGGCAAACGAGCAGGCGATCCACCTGATGGTGAGTGGTCAACGCCGCCCATAAGCCTTGCGGTGGTGTGTATTGTCCAGAAGGAATGCTGGTAAGTCCAACCTCCTTAAATATTGTTTTAAGGAGGAAGGAACAAGCCCATAGGTGGACACAACTATTCGAATTATCTCGGCAGACGCGCCACCCCAACTTTCGACAACCTCGTGCGCTAAGTCCAGATACTTGAGCCTAAGTATTATTATTATTATTTAAAGCCATTTGTTTCCCACTGCTGGGCAAAGGTATCTCTTTTTCTCCGGTCGGATATCTTCTTAGCAAGCTCCTCCCAATTCTAGTAAATTCTATTTCGTCCCTTCACCTTCCTAGTCTACCCCTAGGTATTTAATACTTAGAATTTTTATGTTAAAGTAGGAAAGGCTTTTAAATAAATAAATAAACTCCATTTTGTGAAAATTGTTATAGTATGTTCTGTTTCTTAAATTTTAAACATAGTTCCGAAAAAAAAGGATAGTCCGTTAACATTTATAATGTCCTCTTTCTGTATTTTTAATTCCAGGTGTAGAACTGGTGGAATTACTCCTGGACCCAGAAGACTGGTTCCCCACCGAGCCGTACCGGATGATCTTCAGCAGGAAGAAGAACCCCAAGTGGAAAAACTTTCCTTACAGATGTGAACATTGCTTTAAGGTATTATAATAGTTTTTACATATTTTAGTTTTAGTTACATTATAGTCATTGTCTTGTGTTAACTTGGACAACTGAAACCTATGTAAAATTTAAATATTTACGTATTCTCGAAGTTAATAATGTTCCATTAGACTATTTATATACTCTAAATCTACTTGCTCGCATCGGTGTAATTACCACCCCCCCCAGCAGAAGCCTGGCTTGAAGCAGTATTGCACTGTGTTTCGTACGGTGAGCGGATGTCCGGAGGCCTGTTCCCATCCCATTCCTCTCCCGTTCTGTTCAGTTCCTTTCCGACTTTCCGCTCCTTATCCTTATCTCCTTTGAGCCGGCAAAGCATCCTCGACATTCATGTCGTAGATGTTCATGGGCTGCGGTCAGCTTTATCATAAAAAAATAAATTAAAAAATGAGCCAATTAGGATAAAATAGGCACGCCCTATATTATATGGTTAAATAAAACTTTCCAGGGTTACCGAGTAGCATCAACCCTCGTCAGCCACTCAGCAGAGCGCCACGGCTCCGTGCCCAAGGACCTGGCGATCCCCTGCCCGTGCTGCCCGCACGTGTCACTGCGCAGGAAGCAGCACAAGAAGCACCTGGAAACGCACGCCGGCAAGAAGCACAGGATATTCTGCATGTACTGCCTGCCCACGCGTGAGTAGCCATAGACAAACACTTAGCCATCCCGTGCCCGAAGCGTTGGACCATAGACAAAGACTTCGCTATCCCCTGTCCTCACGTAAGTAACCATAGACAAAAACAACGCCATCTAGGGCGTTGTAACCGTAGACAATTATCCAAAGACAAACACGTGCAGGATACAGCAGAAAAAACTCCCGGATATTCTGACATGATAAACCATAGACAGATCTTGTCATCCTCTACCCAAGCGTGACGCACCATTAACAAACCAAACCTCGCCAACCCCTACCTACAGATGAGTAACTATAGGCAAAGACCTAATGTCTTTTATTGGTTTTTTACAAATTATGAAACCTAGGCATATGTTATTGTAATGGTTTTATTTTGATGATAAATGAGAATTTATTAATTTACTTCATTCTGTTGATTTTTAGGAAAAGCATTTAGATTTTATCAAATAAAAATTCAATGATTTTCTTGCTTGCGTAATGCTATATTTTCAGACAAAATTTAATAACATTATAATTTAAAATAAGTAATGTAACTTAAATAATTTTAATTTTCTTTTTATTTTCTGTGTTTATAATGTCAGGAAGTAGATAAAGCTATATTTATTTTATTTTTATAAATTTTCAGGTGATCCCTCAGAACCCTACGTGAAGGAGTCGGAAAAGTTTTCCTTCGACAAGTTTCCACAATACTGGTACGCGTCAGAAGAATCTTTGCGTCTTCATAAAAAACGAAAACACCCTTACGCCGCCATGTTTAATTACAACTGGTTCTGCACGTGGGGCGATCTGGCACCAAACAGCTAAGTATGGTAGAAATTATATAGGAAATGGTAGAAATTGGTAGAATGTCTGAGTAATGGTAAGTGTTTTAAACAATGGTAAATTAGTGTGGAAAAATGTTAGTATGTGAAATGGTAGGCATTGGTAGAAAGTTTCGTAATGGCAAAGACATGGAAGGTCGGTCAATAAATGATTTTATTGGTAAAAAAGTGTGTATGTTGGAATGTGAAATGGTAGAAAATTGTAACAATTGACAAGAATCATTAAATTTGTAATAACGGGTCCTGTGACTATGATTGTGCGAGAAAAAATTCAAATAGTCGAATATAATGATGAAATTGTTTAGAATCGTATATAAGTGTGAATGTGGAATGATAGAAAGTGTAAAATTTTCAACAAGAGGTCTTTGAATATTGCGATGCCGTGCGAACAAATTCTTGTGTACTATAGTAGAAATTGGTAGTTATTGTATGAGTCACAATTTCTAAGTATTATTGATTCGTTAATTTGTGTAAAATGTTAGAATTGAGTAAACGCGTGACGCTTAGAATTTATGTTTTTAATGTGAAATGAATTCGATATAATTGCCATGTAAAAGGCCAGTGCACGGGAAAATACAAGCCTTAGTACTTATGATTAGCGTAGGAATTTTGTATTGGTGTTGCCAAATTAATGCTATGGTAGAAACTGTATATATTTTGGGAGATTTTTTAAAACGAAACAGCAATCGTGCCTTGAATTTTATCACATTCCAATGAAATTAATGGATATGCCAATATTTTTAGATGCTTTAAAAAAACTTAATTTTTAATGAAATAGAATTAAGATCGAATATGGCAATTTTAAGTAATTTTAAGAGGCAGTTTTTAATTGTATATATTTTGTAATCAATCACAAGTTTGTGCGTCCATTTTTTATTTTTTCTATTAATTTTCATTTTGAACATAAATGATATATCATAATGTATAGGAAGTGACAGGTCTAAAGCAAATATAACATGGAGTAAATACCAGCGATGTTCTATTTTCTCAAGATTTCTTAATTTAAAAGCGTCCCTAAAATATTTCGAGTGACACTTTCAAAGCAAAAAGTGTCACTTGCTTAGGTATTTTTTATCAACGAGTAAATTAATGCAATGCTCCCATACATTATTTTATTTCTAAAATGTTACTGTATTTTATATAAATTCAAACAATTTTAAAAATCGAAAACGAGATTATTCAACCAATATATTTTAACTGTACTTATATTAAAGCAATTTTTTGATAGACATGTACAAAACGCTGGTTTACCTCTTAATATCGATCTCTAATAGCTATCGATGTATAGAAATAGCGCAATTTGGAAAAAAAATAATTGCATAGAATATAAATAATACATAGATGATATTGCTTATTTTAAACTAAATGGTTCCTTCACAAATACAGATTGTCGTATATACTCATGATTTTTGCTAATATTTGATTTATAAAAATTGGCATTAATAATTAATTGTCATCGGGAAAATATCGATTTTCCAAATATAAATTGGCTAAATATTTTTTTTTAATTATCGAATACTAAAAGAAAATAATTTGTACATTTTTTTCAACCGTTTGTGAAAATTCAACTCTAATGTTTATAGTATAAGGTATATTTTAGCGCGTCTAGTTCTCATAAGTTTTGTAAATACAACTCGGGTACAAATATCAGTATTTTTGTATGGATTTAATGCATTTATTAGTGGTAGATTCTGGCTATTGAATTTATCATACAACAATGGGGTATGGAGATTGTCAAATTATTTTTAATTATTCATTGATCGACAGCAATCGGACATATTTCTGACAGTTATTATTGATTGACTTTGCCACTTGTGAAAAAATTAGAAGGTTAGAACACCCATCCAAGGATTGACTGCGACCAACATTGCTTAACGTACAAGAATCAATACTTTATTTTTTCTTCATCTTAATTCTAAATCCATAATCAAGTAAAGAACAGAGCAGAAAATAGACTGATGAATCTATTATTCCAAAAACTTTGTTTTTTAACCGACCTTCCAAAAAAAGGAGAAGGCTATCAATTCGACGTTATTTTTTTTATTATTAATATGGCAGCCTTACTTAAACTTAATATCTTATTATTAATGGCATATTAGTGGCAAAGTTTTTTCATATCTCTTATACTTTCCCACACTTAATATTTCTATGTACATACATCACAATAAACCAAAACAATTCAGTATTATGTTAGGCTATAGACTTAATGTACTATAAGTTACACTCAATTTTAAATAGGACTATTATTCATATTATTTCACTATTTTAATACACAGTATTTCCTACATAAAATGTCAAAAAGAGTATAGAAATGAAATTTGACATTTGGCAGCTAAATGTAGCCAGCAAAAAAGAGATGAAATATGACACGTATTTTTGAGAATGGCAACTTTGACTTATGAACAAGCTTTAAGGCTTATTTGCGCTATATATTAGTAGATATATTATTGAAAAAACACATTCACATTGATAAACATATTATTATTTTTCTTTGTTCCCTGATTTATTAGTAAGAGGAATATTTACAATTTTCGAGAGACAGTATGAAAAATGACGTGCTCTCTTGCCTACAATTCATTTTATAAAAGTAGTACATGAAGTGCAAACAAGTTTTAAAAGCATGTAATCCTTAAAACGCCTTAAAGTATAGTTCTATGTATAAAAGGATTTGATTCTAAATGCGGGGTCAATTGTCATTAAAAAAGTGTTCGTACTTTACACTGTCATAACATAAGTACACACAATACACATAGATGTGTGTTGTTCGTAGACTCTGGAGCATAGATAAGTGTATTTTTAAATATCAGTGTTGCTATCTTCTGCAATAAAATCTATATTTTATGGCAGGGCTGTCAAAAACATTCCTGAAATACAAAATTACTCTATGGTAAATTTTGGGACCTTTCACAAAGTTCCTTAGTTGTCCATCCTTACTCTATGGAATAAAAGACAGAGATGAACAAAAAAGTAATATTAAATAAAAGAATTTTTATATGCCTCAATTTTAACCTGATTTTTTAACATTTTTTTATTTCGTCGAAGGCACTTAATTAATTGCATTTTTAAAATGTACCCTTTTGGTTTGTATAATTTTGCTATATTGTTTTTAATTTTTACGAGAAAATCAGTGTTTGTAATATTTCTTATGTCAAATACATTTTTATATTACGCTCCTAGTAGATTTATTAAATGATATAAAACATACCACCTACTTAATTTATATCGAAATTTCGTATATTAGAGATTGTAATTTAATGTAAATTTAACCTAGTTTCGTTAATGCTAGTACAAAAATACCCCAATTTTTGACTATCACATTATAAATGTAAAAGTATCCCTAAGAAGTTCTATATGGCATTTTAATGTACGAGTGTCACTTTACTAGGGATACTTCTAAATTTAAAAAATGTCAATAGAATGTCGTCGACGTAATCTTTGTTATACGAAATCTCGATATAATTAGATTTAAGGATAAGACTGATGAACTACTCGAAAATTAAACTCATCGCTTATTTGTAGCGCTTTTTCATTGCATGTATAGAAAACTTTTGATGTTTAAAAGTTCTAGAAATCTATTTTTGAGTAAGATTTCTTAATTGAGAAAGACAGTTACTAATCGTAAAATAACTATATTAACTATGTAAATCGTTAGTGAAAAGGGCACAATAATTGTCATTTAAAAATGTTTTGAGTAAATTTTTACCAATAAATACGAAATACAAAAGGCTCAAATAAGCAACGACCCATCAAATTGTAATCTATTTTTAACACGCAATAAATTCATGACTGGCCAACAATTTCTATTTTTTTGTAGTACCTGAGTGAAAGAGAAGTAAAATTAAAACCTCTCAAGTGTAAGCGAGATAGCATGCAGATGTTTCTTTTCGTTTTTGTAAATTTCACTAATCTTTAATACAGTAAGTTAAGAAATTGCAATGGTCAGTACTATACAAGACTTTTCTAATACTCCAGTATTTTTAGACGAAACTGTACTAAGATATGAATTTTGTAAAATCATATTTTGTAAATAAACAACTTTTTTTAAAACTGTTTTTTATTTGAACTTCTTTACATAAATATTCCCTCCATTTATGGATAGCTCCCCTAACGGATTTCGGCCATGGTGACTAATCTTAACAGAGACTAGGTAGATGCGCAGGAGATAAATATATAGTGCACAAGTGTACGCGCGAACACAGGTGCACTCTCTATTCCTTTACTCTCATAACCCGATGGGGGCAGACCGACACGACCGGAGAGAGATCAGGCGCAGGACTGACGGCTTTACGTGCTCTCCGAGGCACGGAGGTGTTCCAACACCGCCAGTTTCCAGACTCAGGACTGTTACTGAAATTTCTTTGTTAGAAAAATCCCAATAACATTTTTTTGGCCCCACCTGGGATTCCAACCTGAGACCCCTCGATCTGTAGTCAAACAGCCACCACTACACCAACGAGGCAGTTATTTTCATTCATGGATAAAAAATAAATAAAAAGCTTAATAATATACATTTTTATTACAAGTTGTCATATAAAAATGCTTGTAAGAATATTAACGGATACTTACAACTAAACACAACACTAGCAAATGACTAGTAGCAGTTTACTTTTATATCTAAAAGAAAGATTAAAAAAAATAATTAGTAAACTTAAAATTGATACATTTTATTACAGTAAGTATAATTTAAATGTCTTTGGCTAATTTCGAACAACGTTAAATTGTAAAATTTGTTTTTAAAGTGTTACAAATGATATTTGTAAAATTTAAAAACTTTGGTGAAAATGGGTGGTTATTTAAAAATTAAAGGAAGTCAAGTAGACTATTATAGTACAAACGGTACGTTACATATTACAATCATCAGGAATAATAAAAATACAAAACACAAAAATTAGTTTCTTTTGGTACATAAAACGTTAAAAAAATTATAGCAATATTTGTGATCTATTTCTATAAATACGTTTTCTTTTTCAACTAGCGATTTTGTCTTATGTTCTATGAGACGAGTCAAAATTGAACCGTAAGTTTAACGTTAGTTATTTTGAGAATAGGAACAATTTATTTCTTTATTGGGACGTATTACTTATATGTAAAAATTAATTTCACTTAAATACATTTATTTTTAAACGAAGTGAAACATGTCGCTCCCTTTTTGGTATAATTTTTTTTTAATTAAGGAACTGTTAATTGGCGTTATTATTAGATCTATTGATCGATTTATGCCTTATTCGCACGAGCGTTTTTAAAGCCCACCCAAATGTTCCATGGAGCATATATAAGGTGTTACATAGCTAGCGTTTTATTTGTTTACGGGACATTCAAAACATCTTCCTAAACACGTAAAAATTTATGAAAAGTGTCGGCGAGGCTTTGATTGAACTTTGTAACATGTTTCATGTACGTCACGACGTGAGTCAACCAACGGTTAAGAAAGGTTGAGACTTGAGAGCAAAGAACGTAAATCATTGGAAAGCAAGATCAAGAGTGGGATATTGGTAGAAGAAAGCGAGATAAAAGATACTGTTAAAAACGAAAAACATTCAGTAAATAAAACGCCGACCCTTTTCATTATTTTTTACGTGTAGGTACATGTTCTGAATGTCCTGTAAACAAATAAAACGCTACGTCCCTATATATATCCATTTCAACGCGTTTACACGCGTCAAAAGCGCTCGTTCGAACGGGGGGTTATTGTCATTATTGAATATCTAAAGCCCGCACTACACGTCGGCAGACGCATACATAATCTGTCGATGGATGACGGATGCATCAACAGAGTTACGGCCGTTTTCAATATTCTATCTATCCCTTGTTTTGCTTACTAAAGTCAAACAAATCTATTTGCACTTACTTTGATTTCAATATCCAAGCGACGGATACATTTGCTACGACTTTAGTCTATCTATTATCATATAATCTGACATAACAATCTATCCATAATCATTGATACATTATTGACAATGGCCGTTAAATTACCTACTACGGCTGTCTACGGGTGGCCATGTTAACCCGTCGACAATAGCATTTGACATTCGCATATGCACCTGTTTATTGGCCATTTTCAATATTCTATCTATCACTTGTTTTGCTTACTAAAGTAGTTATAAATCTATCTAATTGCACTTACTTTGATTTCATTATGCTGTCGACGGATAGCCTTTGTTATGACTTTTGACAATTAAATGTCATTTAATCTGAGATTACAATCTATCCATAATCTTTGATACATTATTGAAAACGGCCGTATGTGTAGTAGTGGTCTA
>LQNK01000191.1:18870-58134 GCA_001586405.1 Phoebis sennae | reverse complement strand
GGCGTCCATATGAGGGATCGTGTACATAACGGAGTTAAGTAGGTTGCTGGTGGTGCTGCGTAATGGTCGAAAACCATGCTGGGCGTTGATATCATTAGATAGATCTTTAAAAATGAAATAGGGGTTTCTAAATGCGCTTTTTGCTAAATTAAATATTTTTTGAGATATACGCTTCTAAAGTCGTGAAAATGTCATGTCACCACGTGACAATGTGAGATTTTGGTTGACTTGCGGTCATGTCATGTCTTTTTATACTATAAATTGTCAAAAACCTTCAAAAAATAACTAATTCTCCGCCCGCGGCTTCGCTCGCGTGTGCTATAATTTTCTGTATTTGGAAGAGGCGCGCGCACTGTGACATTTTGGTGAAACCTATTTCCATAGAAAATTATTAAAAACACTATAGACATGCGCATATATGAGCGGACCTCCGACCGTAATTTTTCTAAAGTTTTGACGTGTGCCTTTAAAAAATACAGAAATTAGTAGCCCACGCGTGCGAAGCCGCGGGCGGAAAGCTAGTTTATAAATAAACATTATACAGTTTAAAAGTTTAATAAAAACACAGATTTACATAATATTGCATAACATATACTTAAATTTAATGACTGAAGATTTTGAACGTGACATTTCACGCATATTTGTATTTAAAACAAATATTTCTTTATAGTTGACGACGCAACGCTAACAACAAACGTTGCACAAAGACGCGCGTTCGTAAAACCATAGTATTATATTATCTGTGGTAGAACTAAATTCCATGAAATCATTTAAAGGGAATGAAATTATTTTTTTTACATTTGTTTTTGACCACGCAAATGCTTCTCTAATAACTGAATAACAACGATTGTTCAATTTCCGTTGATTAAAAGATCAATCAAGCGCGTTTGTAAACATTTTCACTGTATCTTAGAGGATGACATAATTGTAGTTATAAATACAGTTATATCTCGGTCGTAATTCACAATAACGCTGGAAATGGACAGATAATGAGTCTCGCCGATAGAGCTGGCAGTGATGGAACACAGATGTGGTTAGGTAAGTTATATACGACGAGGTTTTTTCAACCCAACTTATTTGGCTGGTACGCATTTGTAAATACGACTTATAAAATTGTTGTTTATTTATTAATAACTAGCTGTGCTGTGCGGTGTCACGTACGATTTTTAGGATTAGAAACATCTTATGTTATTCTCCTAGTCCTACGCTATCTCTCTACGAATTTACTCCCGAATTGGTCCAGGTGGGCCTGGTGCTTGTAGTGGGTATAAGAACCAGTCACCAGCCCCCCATTTATTTATTTATTTCTCTATTCAATTCTGCTACATCAACGGTTTAGCTTTAGTTATTTTGTAGGGAATATAGGATTAGGGAAGACCGTTCTGAGATGTTTTTTTTATATTATATGCAAGGCATATTCGGTTTTCATATTACCTAAGTTGTTTATACAAACAGTGTGAAGAAATATTATTAAACTAGCTTTCCGCCCGCGGCTTCGCACGCGTGGGCTACTAATTTCTGTATTTTTTAGAGGCGCACGACAAAAGTTTAGAAAAATGACGGTCGCAGGACAATAATATATGCGCATGTCTATAGTGTTTTTGTTATAATTATCTATGGAAATAGGTTTCACCAAAATCTCACAGTGCGCGCGCCTCTTCCGGATACAGAAATTTATAGCACACGCGAGCGAAGCCGCAGGCGAAGAGTTATATATTTTGTGAAGGTTTTTGAGAATTTATTGAGTGTTTTTACCGTATCTATACGTAAAGAGTATAATAAGGCATGACCGCAAGTCAACCAAAATCTCACATTGTCACGTGGTATGACATTTTCAAGACTTTAGAAGCGTATATCTCAAAAAATATTTACTTTTGCAAAAAATGCATTTAGAAACCTTTATTTCATTTTTAAAGAGCTATCTAATGACATCAAATTTAATGATGTATTCGCGAATTTATTTTTTACCCTCCGTTTAGATGTATGGAGAGCCACCCCTAAAATTATTTTTTTCAAATAAAAAGTAGCCTATAATTTGCACCTAATATTGATCTATCAGCATGTGAAATTTTATCAAAAACTGTCCAGTGGTTATTGATTGACGAACATACAAACAGATAAACAGACAAACAGACAAACAGACAAACAGACAAACAGATAAACAGACAAACAGACAAACAGATAAACAGACAAACAGATAAACAGACAAACAGACAAACAGAAAAAAAATTTCTAACCATGGTTTTAGTATCTATAGAACATACATGTTGCATATCAATTACTCTTTTTGAAAAATATTCAATGTACAGAAATAGTTCGGTTACTGTTTTATTATATGTATAGATGTTGGTATTTATCAATTTTAGAAGCCGACAAAATTTTAATTTTTTTAAAATTTTGCATAACACAAACACCAGTTTAATAACAAAATTATTTAGGAAAACTATAAAAATATATACAAAAATATATGAAAAAAACAGAAACACGGCGTCTAAAATCCCAACAATCGCCTGCCTTATGTTGAATTGAAAAATAAAAGAGTATAAAGGCATAGATAGTAATATTTCATAGACTGTTTATAAATATATCTCTGATCTGATGAAGCGATTGTTTGTAAAATATTATATACATTAGAATAAACTTCTCCTGCTTTTATATTCAGAGTAGAGATGATAAATGATGGACTAGTCTGGACGTATGGAAAAAAAATAAACATTCTATCGACCTACTAAGGATCCCAAAAATAAAATAAAAACGACCAAGCGATAGAAAAAAACACATCATGGAAAGGACACGGCCGCTAGAGATTCTGCTGATCTAAAACAACTATTCTTAACTAAAATAAGACCCTCATTTAGACCTATTCGAAACTTTATATCGGATTCCGTTACGGTTACGAATGTGGAACTCCTACAACGTCTTCAAGATGTTATTATACGACAAAAAAGTATATAGACATGTCGTGGATCAGTATATGACAAAGAGTTAAAAAATACTGTAAAATAACTTTTATAAGACTCTTAAATATTATATTTGAATAAATGACAAAAATGTTTGTTGGGTTAACATCCCTAATATAGACTTATTTAAAAACATTGTACTACTAGGACGTTCTAAACATTAAACATGACACAGCATATTAAATTCAACGTAAAAAAGTAAATAAACACATGCACCTTTGAAGTCATTTATAACTAACTATAAATAGGTTACAACGTTGGCGCTAGATTGACTCATATTTGAAATAATACCAGTTAATTTGTATTTTGTACGGTATTGATCTGTGAATGCATTAACTGATATAACGGTGCCAGGGTCAGACTTGGCAAGATTATGAAAATCGTGCTTTTATTTTGAAGAAGTTTAGGTTATAGGCGTATAATTTGTTTTATGTTACAGATTAGAGAATAAAAGTGCAGATGGAGTGTTCCGAAGACTCAAGTGACGCTAAGTACACGTAAATACAAGTGCATCTGTGGGAGTGAAATTTGAAAACTACGAAGTCCTCGTGATGTTTGGGTCAAACTAGATGAACATTTTTGTATTTGCTTTTGAAGTTTGTATTTGTTTTTCAGCGTCACTCGAGCCTTCGGCCGCACTCCATTTGCCTTTATCCATATATTTATTTCAAGGAATTACTTAGAATTCAATATCTAAAACATTTTATATCTAACAATCAAAACCTTAAAATTAATAGGACTAATTAAATAGTCCTCGAAAATGGGACTCAATCAGCTTATGCTGCAAAGCATTAAAGCACTCACAGCGCTGTTTTTCAGTGGTCCCGTTGCGATGTTAATGACATATATATTAACATCAATATATAACAAAACAGTAAAATATACATATAAATACTACCCCGTCTTCACATCATGAAATCTGCTGATAAAGTCAGCGTATGCGTTCGCTGATATGTAGATGGTACTTTACACATTGGACTAAATCTTTGTGATTAGAATCGCCGTAAATATAAGGCCCCTCCTACAACTGAAACAATTCCCGTAGCATGTTACATATATAGCCTATGTTACTCGTGGATAATGTAGCTTTCGAATGGTAAAAGAATTTTTAAAATCGATCCACTCGTTTTTGAGCCTTTTTATTACACCCAAACAAACAAAGTTTTCCTCTTTATAATATTATTGTAGATTAATACTTTATTCATACTCAACATTTTCAATCTCTGGTCTATCAGCTGGCGACCACGGCACCATAGAGTATTAGTAAGTAGCGCCATTTTGAATATTTTTTTCATCATTTATAACCTTTTAGGCCCCCTACTTGCACTTATATTTTGTTCTTTTCATGTATATATCTTAAAAAAAAAAATGTATATATCTTGTCTGTCTCTGTCTATGTCTGTGTGCAATAAATGCTGTGTTTTCTATTTTATTCTTTTATCTGAACTTTTCTGTTTAAAATCTAAAAATAATCGACACAATAACGGGAATTACGCACATGCAAGCCCGTGGGCGTTGCATCAAAACAAACTATTTTAGGTGTTTGTAAATACAATACGTTTTATAAATGCAATCGAAAAACCAGACGATGTTAGCTTTTGTGTCAGTCATGTTTCGTCTGCGATTTGTATATTTTTTTAAACGTTGCCCTTGTTTTTAACCGATTGTAAAGCTTCTATTTTTAACCGACTTTAAAAAAAAGAAGTTCGAGTTGTGTCACGTGGAAGACATTCCAGGGAACTCCTCGAAAATCAACAGAATAAGCTCTGCGATTAAAGTGTAATGATGTTAATACCCATTATACTTTATGAGACTAAATTGTGACTAGATCTGATGTGGTAACACTGAAAATGGAAACATAATAATTTTTTTGCCAAAAATCTTGTTATATGAAAAATAGGTGAAAGCGACTTTGTACAGATTTCAAGAAAAATAAAATAATTGTTATTTTCTACATTTTAGTGTGAGGAAGTTGGTTCTTTCTTGGCAAAAAGTAGTATGTTTCATTTCCTTTTTCACGTATGTAACACTTATTCTATTAGTATTTAAATAAAACACCAATACTATAAGGTAAATTTTATTCAAGTAACGTCTTAAAAATAAAATAAATATAACCACCGCCCTTACATCCGATGATTATTATCAACAAATTTTGCTACAACCGTTTCTAAAGTTAATACATTGGTAACAGGGTTCAATTTACAATGTTCCAATATTTTTATACACAATATTTCGATCAGGGCTGCCAAATATTTATTTTTATTATTTTTCTCTATTATTTTTACACATTATAGTGTTTGTGTATATTATAAGTTCCAAAACCGTTAATATCTCGGGTTCACGGGTAGTGGGGTGGACAGCAGCGTTGCCAATGCGTGGGGAATTCCCCGATTTACGGGTAATTACGCATCGATTGGGGAATGTTGTGGGGAATGGTTCTGTGTGGGGAATTGTGGGGACTTAGTCATATCCTTCATATCCATTGAAAATACTAATAATTTCGTTAATTCTTAGTATTTTCAATGGATATGAATGATTGATTTTCCCTAAAAAAAAAAGTCATTTAAATTTTCGTGTAGTTTTATAGGTATTAGAAATTTGCAAAATTCGGTCACGGTCTAAAAAAAAGCTCATCCGCACATTTTTGTGTCGTTTTCTAGGTATATATAAGAAATAATGTAACAAATACTTGATTTTTGTTTGTGGGGAATCTTGCGGGGAATATAATATTTTGGACCATATTTTTGCCCCAATTTGGGGAATTTAACTTTGATTTTCGGGTAATTTCGAATAAAGGCATTGGCAACGCTGGTGGACAGTCACGCAGCTGCCTCGGACGTGAGCGGACGTGTTTTACCCTGACTACTGGTGACGTAACGAGCCATTTGCATACATTATATACGTACGTACGGGAGTACTTACACACACTAAAATATAAATTAATTTATTCAAGTTTAACAAAACCGAGTTAAATAAATAGTAACTAAGCGTCCGACGGTTGGTTTTGATGACATATACAAATATTACGATCCGTAAAAACCGATGCATCCGACTTTGATAGGTGTACGCTTAGCTTATTAAAAAGTCACACAGTATAATAATATCACAGTTAAAATCACACAGTAGTTGCACAATTTTTGACGTTTGAAAGCCTTAGACCACAAATTCAAAAAAGGTGACAAATTCTGTACACAGTGAGAAGTAAAAATCATAGGAGTTTTATGTTAAAGCAGTCAAGCGGGGCATGCGGTTCACCTGATGTTAGGTGACTGACCGCAGTCCATGAACATCTGCAACATAGGAGTGTCGCAAATGCCTTGCTGGCTTGGAGGAAGGGGAGGGGAAGAGGAGAGGATTAATGAGAGGAGTAGAACAGGATGGGAGAGGGATGCGATGTAAATATAGTTTTAGAAAGTGTATTCATGTTTTATATTATAATAAATAACCTTTGTTTTGTGTAAGGAAACAGGTGTCTATGCAACAGTTTCGTGCAACGACTGTATGTATTATTTACACTGTGATAATATTTTGTTATGTGGCAGCCCTTAATATTTAAAAAAACTAAAATTTAAAACTAGCTTCTATCTCCTTCTAGCGAACATATCGCGCGTGTGAGTGAAAAGGACAAAAGTTTTGTTTTGTGTGACGTATTACCACACGTCACATATTCAAATTTTATCCGAACACCGAAATAAATCTAGAACTCTAAAAAAATCTAGTATTGCATTACTTTATTGAACTATTGCAATAAGTATTTTCTGAACATAAAAAATATTTTTAAATGTACATTTAATTAATTTTAAGAATATGAAAGAAGGTACAATAAATAACATTGGAAAACAAATAGTTCAAATTTGAAAATAATATATTTTTAAATAAAAAAAATATAGAAGTGAGTATACAAAAAAAATATTTTATTGATTAAAATGCGGATATAAATGTGTATTTAAACTATCTATTGATTAATATCATAATTCGTAAATTAACTATTATTCTATTATACCGTGATGCAACTATTAATATTTCATAATCAAGTTCTTTAAAAACTTTAAAAAGAAGAAAAATTTTTTTTCTTTTCTCTTATCTCTCACAATTTTTTAATTGTTCATTGTTAAATCTGACTTCATAAAAACACATTTTACCTTCCCATAATAAAATACGAGATAATTTAATAAAAAAATTAAATCTGACAATTGCATAGTCATCCAACCCACATGTCAATACAAAATAAGGTAAAAGTGGGTATTTAACTAGCAAGGTAAAGAAAAAATATTGATATACTCATCACAGATTAGAGAATAAAAAACAGATGCAGTGCCGCCGAAGACTCGAGTGACGCCGAAAAGCAAATACAAACTTCAAAAGCAAATACAAAAATGATCGTCTAGTTTGACACAACACGTCACGAGGGCTTCGTAATTTTCAAATTTCACTCACACTGATGCACGTGTACGTGTAGTTAGCGTCACTCGAGTCTTCGGAACACTCCATCAGCCTTTTATTCTCTAATCTGTGGTACTTATCAACTGGATATTATAAATCCAGCGATGTAAAATATGGGCAAGGATAAATAAACAGCCTCTTTTTTACATTTACATTTTTTTGAAAAAACAATTTGTTTTTATGACATGGTTTATGAACATAAAAAAAACATTTCTTAAAAAAAATATTTTAATCATATTAATAACGAGCTGTTTCGCGCGGCTTCGCTCCCGTAGCATAATGTTTTATAGCCTATGTCACAGTGAAGATGCAGCTATCTAATGGTGAAATAATTTTTGAAATCGGTCCAGTAGTTCTTGATAGAAAAACACAAGTTTCTCCTCTTTATTGCATTAGTATAGAATGAGGAATAAATATTCTGAGACAATTAACAAAACGCTATTCAGTCCCATACTATTTGAAAATTTTTATATTTTTTTTCTTTTAAATCAAACATTTAAATATTATTATCTATGAAAGCTATAAAAGAAAATTACAATGTTTCAATTTAAATTTTAAGAATCATCGAACCCCCACCCTGTGACACAATAAAAACCATTCCACTATAGCAATTTAAAAAAGCTGTGTGATATTTCGTTTGTATAATGAGCATCTTTGAAATTGTCTCTAATAAATTTTAATTAATAATACATATATGTATTTTCCACACAGAAAAAAATAATGAAAAATGAGATGAAAAAATTATCAGAATTTTTAATGTTTACTAATGGACGAATCAAATGATTGTTTTTATCATAATTTTTTATGTTACTATACGCAGTCGCACGCTCGTTGTAAAGTGTCCGAAACGTCGGTTTAAACAACAATATAAAATAATGTATAATAAACCTCGTTTTAAATCCTTTAATTATTTTTATTCAATATAGAAAGTACTTGCGTTTAAGCATACCCAGGAAAATACAACAATATTCTTTTTCCTAGTAAAAAAAGAAGCTAAATTTCAATTCAATTCTTTTTTATTAATAGAAGTGCTGTGTTACCACAATTTTGTCAATGTCCCGTTGTGAACGCAAATTAAAAATTTAATACTTTAATTTAATTCAAAGCTAACATTACTGGTGTGTTGACCCACCTGCCCTTAACAGGCTTGAAAAAACAGATTTACTGTTAGTTTTATAACCATCATTTAGATTTCACCAATCTGATGGAAATAATGAATTTAATTGCGAAAAAAAACATTACATTAAACACAAACACAGTTCATTTTGTTAACAACGCCATCCAGCGTTACGTTTCTAAACTGGTACAACATTATTTACACCGCATTCTGATGAAATGATCTATATTTATCCACGAAGACGCGCCCCACTATTCTTCTCAATCGTTGACAGTATATGCAAGCTTGTGTGAAGTTTTATAGGTACACGCATTACCCATGTGTGCACACGCACACTCAAATAAATAGACCAATCAGGACAAAGTATTACGATCATATTCCAAATTTCGAAATTCAAAAATTCTATATCGTATGCATCGCATATGACTCATCATATATAGAAAGTATATAGTTTTATATAGAAAGTCTCACCAGTGCGTTCACTGATACGCGTCTTACGTAACACATTTTTTATACAAATAATGAATACGATGCGTATCTGTAGACACTTAAGAGCGTTTAACGATCCCGCGCGCTATTTAACTCAAAAACTGCACTTTTTAAAGGTCTCTATAACAATATACTAACCACCTTACACACATTTGAAAAGATTTCTTGTTTCAGAACCCTTTCAATTTTCATACATAAATTAAAATAGAAACTTTATGAAACTATTAAAAATTTCTTGTCAACAAACAAATCTATCACACCGAAATTACATTATATAAAAATTAATTACTCAATAATATCATTTAAATTTTTATAGTTACATATTGTATTATTTTGAATAAATTTAAAAAAAATACTAAAAAGGTATATGCAGTATGGTATATTGTTATTTAGACCTTTTAAAAGTGCAGTTTTTGAGTCCTATAGCGCGCGGAATCGTTAAACGCTCTTAATACGGCATCCAACGCATTAAAATATACGAACGTTCCATACAGCGCTATCTATCATCGAACTAATGTATTGAAAACAGCGCCATCTATCCTCGAACTAAAGTATTGAATGCAGCGCCATCTACCTCCATCCCTCCGTACTATCTACCGCTGGTACTTGTTCAGCTTCTCGCAGCTCGGCATCCGCATGCGCTGGGCCTCCGCGTACTGTCCGCTGTCGCCGAAGTTACGCGCCTTCCACGCCATGCTGTCGCGGTAGTTTCGCTCGCGTTGGCACGCGTGGCGGAGGCCGACTGAAGAACAAAAAATTATATGAAGGACAACTTGAAAAAAAAAATTGATCACTAACTAGTATGTAGAAAGTAAGTTTTACCGAAAAAAAGTAGCGAGAAATACAGTATTTATTTAAAGGCATAATAGATAAAATAAATAAATATCTACGGACATTTGACACAACGCCATCTAGTCACAAACTAAGCAAAGCTTGTACTATGGAAACTAGACAACTGATAAACATACTTAAAAGTATATAATCAACAACCAGTCGGTAGAAAATTACAGAAGGGTGTGGGTTCGATCCCCACAAGTAAAAAATTATTATGTGATGAACATTGTAATTGTCCACTGTCTGGGTGTTAATTTATCTTTATTATGTATGTATTTACAAAAAAAGTATGTTTAAGCATATCTATCAGTTATCTAATATCCATAGTACAAGCTTTTCTTAGTTGTGACTAGATGGCGTTGTGTCAAATGTCTAGGAATATTTATTTATTTATTTGAATAATTCCAAGAGTGAATTACCCATGAATAGATATAAGTACATACCTATATATTCCTCTTCTATGGCCATCTCGAGTCGTCGCAAAGAGCCCTGGTAGTCCGTGTGGAAGTTGTCTTTAACATAGTATGGGACCTGAAACAAACCATCTATTAGTAGTACATAAAACCTTTCTTATTGAAGAAAAAAATAGTAAAAATATAATTTTCACTATTAATAATTCTAAAAATCTTAAAAGAAGCTCAATTTACCCTCAAAACTACAATTTTCTCTAAAACTTAATGCTTCAAATAAACTTCCTATATTATCTTGTCGACTACCCTCACAATTGTTTTTATATGGACCTTAAGATATTTTATAAGGACTGTCTCCCTGAGCACTGAGTATTTGGGAGTTGGGCGTGAGCTGCACCAACCCCAAGGAAGCCCCAATACTACCCTCATCAAACACTTTTCCTTACAAATTCCTGATTTTAATACTGTTTTAACAAACTATCCTCAAAATTTCCTTTTTTTCCATATTAATCTATTTAAATCTACGCTAAGAATAACGCTTTGCCAACTTTTTAATTTACCCTCAAAATCACAAGAATCTTAGACCTACCCTAAAAATCACGTTTTACGTCTAAATATATATTACTTAGTTAAGGAACACCTCCCCCCCCACAAATCTCCTACTAAAAACACTTATTCCCCCAAAATACGCCTACCTTTAGATTGACTGTCTCCCTAGGCACCGGGTACTTCGAGTTGGGCGTGAGGCTGTACACGGGCTCGCTGATGAAGAAGCCGGACATCATGGAGAGCAGCACCAGCACCAGCACCGGCAGCAGCTGCACCAGCCCCGCGTGGTTGTCGCGCTGCTCGGGCTCGCGCGCGCGCCGGCGGGTGTACACTGTCGGACCGCCGCCGGAGAACGCTGGAAGGGAGCGTCAGTGTGAATGCTGCCTTATAATGAGCGAGTGACGAGTGAGATTCTGAATTAAGCGGAAATATTGCTTATAAAGTTTGATATTTAGTGTAGTGTTAAAACAAAGTTTACAATTAAAGAATAATATATCGAGCATGCCACAGTTATATACAATCACACTTTGTTGAAAAAAAAGGAGAAAACAAGTTTCTGAAACACAAAACTGTTTCAAAGCAGTTAGCAGCGTAAGATATAATTAGTTTAATGATTCGAATTAAATATTTTGTAATACATCAGAAGTAGTCTAAAAACATAAAACCGTGCAGCCCATCAACAGTGGCAAGTGACTGCTCGGAAACCTAACACTAGCGCCTCTAGCGGCGAAATTACTTGCGTTAGCCCTCATTGCATCGAGGACCTGAGCAGACGAACTACTTGTTTAGTTACTTGGGTAGATGAATCATATCAAATTTCCTTATAAATCTTCTAATCATCTTTTCATGTTATGGAAAATGTAATAGTTAAAATTTGAATCGAAATTAAAATCGGTTAAAAATGATTCAGTTCTTCAGTCTTCCAATTAGTTACTGAGTTTACTGGTATTGAGCAGTGAAATTAATAAAGAATGTTTCTTTTACAAAATCAACGGTTTTGAGTCCCAAATCGGTGAAGCAATTTTTTAAAAATCCATGTTTTTGTATATTTTCGTCAAAATCGGCTTCAAGACTTCTTTCAGCATTTTTTATAACCCTCATAGTTTAAGCTTTGGTTCTGAAAGCTTACTTCAAAAATTCCCTATATTTATTGTGTACATTTAGATAGTACTGATTGAACTTAGGATTAAGGAAGCCTGTAAAGAAAAGTTAATAGAAGAAATAGTAAAAAAATCAGTTTATACATCTACCCGTAGCTCCAAAGAACATGTTAAACAGTTCTTCCGCGGTGAGATCCGACTCGAAGCCGCGCGCATAGTACTGGTGGTGAGCATGTGGTGTTTGCACAGGCTCCTCCCCACGAAGGTCGTATTGCTTGCGTTTCTCAGGATCCGTTAGGACCGCTGCCGCGTTACCGATGGCCTAAGGTTTATAAATATTCTTAGATATGAGATGCAACGCCATCTAGTCCCAAACTAAGCAAAGTTTGTACGAAGCTAGATAACTGATAGACATACTTAAACATACTTTTTTTTAAATACATACATGTTATAGGTTTGGTACTGCACAATAGATTATGTAGTTTTTAATATAATGAAATGGGTATTCCTATGTAAATGGTCACTTTTGTTTAAATAAACATTGTTATTATTATAAATTAACAGTCAGTAGAAAACTACAATGTTCATCACATAACTTTCTACTCATGGGGATCGAACCCACACCCTCCGGCGAGATAGATCATTGCTGTATCCACTTCGCTAATCGTGTCGTCAAATCAAGAAAAATATTCTAAGATATGAGATACAACGCCATCTACTTTAAGAGTAAGTAAGATATTGTAAAATTGTAAAATATTGAAGCATACTGTAAATTGCAAGAAGAATAAATATTTCAAATTTATTTGATATAAAAACTTCTTTAATTATGTGAAATATACATGAAATATTTTATTATGTTTTGAAATTTGCAAAAACAAAAGCTAAAAAAATTTCTTGCACAGATATGCCAGCAAAAATTTAGTAGGTTAAATTTATTTCATAATTCCGGTAAAAGTATAGACAAATTACAATATGATTACATTAAATCCTTATCAGTACCAATATTATAAATGGGAAAGTAACTCTGTTTGTCCCTCTATCTATTTGTATGTTTTTTCTTCACACCTAAACCACTGAACTGATGCAACGAAATTTTGAAGCAATATAGTTTTAAACATGACTAGTGAAACTGCAGGGCACAGCTAGAAGATTATAAACCACAGCCAGAATGGCTAAAGTTATTTCATATCATGACTGGCCATTTTACATTTTTCTATTTATTTATTTAATTATTTAACTCTTTAATGCACTAAAGAATTACATTATTAAAAGCTAGAATGTTGATTCACATAGTACAGTACATTAGGCAGCCTTATCACTAAGTAGTGATCTCTACCAGGCAACTGGGCAGAAAGTAATGAGAGAAGTAGAAAAGGCAAGTTACTAGAGCTACTTGTAGTGTATAGGAATAATATAAATACATAATGTTATATAGCCTATGTTCATCAGGGATATGTTAACTCCTTATGAAAATTCTACAGTAAGTAGAATTCCAATGATAAAGGATTATTCAAATCAGTTCAGTAGTTTCAGAGTCAACATTCAAACAAACAAACAAACAATCAAATCTTTCCTCTTTATAATATCCGGAAATCTTGCTGGACTGATAAATTTTTTTATTTATTTATATTTAATTCAGATACATAGATCCATACAAAATTAAGAATACACAAAAACAACAAAATTATATTATCTTAAAATAATACCAGTCAGCAAGATTTCCGGATTATATATGCGGGTGAAACTGCAAAGCACAGCTAGTTACAAGATAATATTAATATTTTTATAAAATAGTACCTTAAAAGCCTCAGCAGCGCCGGGAGCATGGTTTTTATCCGGATGCAGTTGCAAGGCCAACTTTTTGTATGCCTTCTTGATGTCAGAGTCAGTTGCTTCTTTTGTAACACCTGAAATTTAATTTTAAAAATCAATGACATAAATTAACAATAGTACTTTTTTTAATATTTAATTTTTTTAAATGTTTCTTATAAAACATTAAAATGATGCCTGTTTAATCATATCATATTAAATAATAAAAATACATCATAATATTTTTACTAGCTGTTCTGCATGGCTTCACACCATCAGCTTGTAATATAGACTTTGAAAATGCAACTTTCTTTCTCTTTATTTTGTTTAAATTTATATCTGTCTTGCTAATGCATACCAATTCATTCTTAAACATTAACTAACAAGAAAAATCTGACAATGATTTGGTTTTGTAATTGTAGCACTTCATTAAAATTGTCTAAAACACATACATATTCGTTAATAGAAAGTACAATTCAGTATTTCATAAGTATATTATTACGTTACATGATATCGATCGAGAAATTGAACGTACACTTACGAATACAATCATAATTCAATTAAGTATTCTTAATTTATTTATTATTCAGTCGACCTTCAAACGAAAATATATTTACCTAGAATTTCGTAATAATCCTTGCACTTCGTATTAATCCGACGTACTGCGTCTAGCTGTTCTGATGTATATTCTCTTTGGGTAGGCTGGTGTGCAGGAGGCTTGCGACGTCTCACATCTTCACCAGGGCTACTAGGTGGAGTACGTTTAGCTGATGCGGTCCCTCCAGTAGGTATCGCTGCACGGACCACGGTCAAGAGGTCCTTAGCACGCGCTGTAGGATATAAACGTTCGGCCTTCACCAAAAATCGCTCAGCCTTTTCATAATTTCCCGATGTAAATGCGTTTTGCGCAATTTCTATGCATCTCTCAGCTTCGTCCTTGTTTCCCTCGATCGTCATTTTCACGAACCTCGAGCACAATTACAAGCAATAGAAGAGTTTAAACTATTGCTTGATGTGGTAAATTAAATTAGAGCAGTATTTATTTTATTTTCAATCGATCATTACAAATTATTCATTGATAGCTACAAATTACTATCAGTCAGCCTCACGTCAGACTTTGCAAAAATAAAATAGTTGCCAGCTTAAAAAATGTATTAAAGTAGCGTAATACCACAGATAATATAATACTATACTAGTAGTACTGAAGTATTGCAATTTACTAAAAAGATATCTATGAAATTTGAAAAAAACGAGATAAAATTACAGCACACTTTTTTGATACTTTTTAAATTTACATTTGTTTACATCTAATGTGATTATTAATCAACTCTTCCTAAATCTGTAGTTTATGCACAACCTTTTATAAGTGTATAGCAACTAGCAAGCAGCGTTGCCAATGTGTGGGGAATTCCCCGATTTGCGGGTAATTCGGCATCGATTGGGGAATGGTGTGGGGAATGGTTCTGTGTGGGGAATTGTGGGGATTTAGTCATATCCTTCATATTCATTGAAAATACTGATAATTTGGTTAAATCTTAGTATTTTCAATGGATATGAATGATTGATTTTCCCTAAAAAAAAAAAAAACGTCATTTAAAGTTTCGTGAACTTTTATAGGTATTAGAGATTTCCAAAATCCGGTCACGGTCAAAAAAAAAAAAAAGCTCATCCGCACATTTTTGTGTCGTTTTTTAGGTATATATAAGAAATAATGTAAGAAATACTTGATTTTTTGTTTGTGGGGAATCTTGCGGGGAATTTAATATTTTGCACCATATTTTTGCCCCAATTTGGGGAATTTAACTTTGATTTTCGGGTAATTTCGAGTAAAGGCATTGGCAACGCTGCTAGCAAGTGGCAACCCTTCATTTGACGTATTGTTTTTAGGCGCCGTCATATGACGTATGACGCATCCATAGAACAGCCAACAATAGTTTCTGTTTCAATTGGAATAACTAATTTATTATCGCTATTATATATATCTTACGTGTAAGGAAAATACATCAAACAGTTGTACAGACATTGGTTTATTGATTTGCTTGGTTATTTTTAAGAAGAAATAAGAATAAAAATGGCCGTTCCGCCGATTTACAATCCTGTAAGTAGAAAGCTATTTCTTTAATTTATCGTGATAGTATTAAGAAAATAATGCTCATAAACGCCGCTTTGTCATTTTCAAGGGCATCTAACTTGATACCGGCGGTGTTAGTAATTTATTTGCTATGTAAATACGAATACGTTATCGGGTTTTTTTTTATCACAATTTGAAAAGGTTATTGAGTAATATTTGCTTAAGTCCATCAAAAATATACATAACGCTTTCCTTTTATGGTTTTGTCGTCACGGGTCAAATTATATTTTCCTTGTAGTTCATTTAACATAGGTAATATTTTAAAGCATTTTTTTTTTCACAATTATTGTGCCATTGTCGATTTTCCTTGATTCGTCTTTGAAAATAATTATTTGACTTTATCTTCTTAAAAAGGTAATTTAGTTGATTATAAGTTGGTGCTATAGTTTGTAGAAAATTAACTTCATTTCTTTCCACATGTACAAAATTGTACATTGAAACTTATTAATATTAATTTAAAAATGAACTGAAGAATTTGTATGTTCTATAGGATATAATAATAAAATCTTTATGTTAGTTACCTGTAATCTAGGAAAGCTATGGGCTATAATATAATTTACTATGTGAATGAATCTGCATGGTTATTGTTCATATAAAAAAAGTGATATCCTGACCATGTTGCCTATTGGAGCATGGGAAGGGTATGAAATCCATTTAACTGATCAATTAGGTAAAATTTTGAGGCAAGTATTATCTTGTATGCCTTGCCTGGTGATAATGATTCACAAAGCTAATTCAGGTCAGATTTAAATTTGTATGAAATCTTGTTTTGAGTTACAACATTTTCTAATTGGATTCGCAATTGTGAGTAGGGAACCTGGAAGACATTGTTCTTCACATCCTCACTGGGGATTGAACCCAGGACCTCTTGGTTGTTACGTCTAACACTAACCACAACCAATGAGACGGCCATAGTTGTTGTTGTTTGTAAATTGATAGTAATTGATTAACTCATTATCTTATAAGCTGTTTTTAATGGTGAAATAATGGTCAGTGACCTGCATTATTTTTTACTTATAATAGGATAATAAAAATTTATAATACAATGATAAGAAATAGACTTGGATGTAACATAACATTTATTTATAAATCTTTTAATAATTTTGATTGTTAACTAACACCTGTTAGTACCATTAGCAACAGGAAGAGTTAAATTATATTTATTTGATATATTTAAACCATAACAAGATTGAACCCTCTCTCAGCCCTCAGTCTGCTTCTGCCAGAATGTTCATATTTTGTAAACACTAAAACTAAATAAATATAACTAGCTGTGACATCCATTTATAATATAAAAATGGAAGTATGAAATGAAGTTGTGTTCCTAACAAAAGGAAAAACCAATTTGCAAGAACAAAGATCCCCTAAGCAAGGAAATCTTCAAGGTCTTGAAAAGCAAAATAAATAATTTTAAATGAATTTTTCCACATTTAGGGTTGACCTTTCATGTCAGGTTTCAGGGTCAAATGAAATGGGCTTAAGAATTATTTATTTTGTTTTTATGTTTAAATGTAGGAAATTATTACTTAAGTATATATGCTAAGGACTATAAGAATTAAAGCTGTGTTTGAAAGAAAGAAAGAAAAATCTTTGCTTATTATAGGTACATTAAAAATGGCTTAATATTACTTATTACAATAAGACCTATAATGAAAAGGCCATGCACTCAGCTTAAACTCCAATATTTTATCTATTAAGTCCTGTTATTATAAAGAATATGGTAAACAGTGATAATTATTATTACTATTAAGGATGTTTCATAATTTATGCGTTCATCAATTATTCTCAATCAATCGAAATTGGAGGCAGATCTAATTCTCAAAAATGTAAAGAGGTATTAAAGCTAGGTACATGTCAACATCAAATACATTGGATTTCATATTCTTTGTGTCAAAAATTAACACAAACTGAGTAAGTTTACAAACGACCTTATCGCTGACAAGCGATCTCTGCCAGGCAAACTTTAGGTATAGGAAAGTTCACAAAATTACAAGTATTTTGTATACAAATAGAAAATCCGATGCATACAATTCTGGCATGTGGAGAGTTGGTGGTGTTTGTGTTTGTTTCATTGTAACGAATAGTGAGCAACTCATGGGCGGCGCTGGTCAAGTGGTCACTCACCATCAGGTGGTTCGCCTGCTGGTTGATCCCTTTTTAGACAAATACTAGCTTTGCCCCGCGGTTTCGCTTGCGTATATAGCCCGATCCCGTGGGATTTCCGGGATTAAAAGTATCCTATGTCATTCTCCTGGTCCTAAGCCTTCTGCCTACGAATTTTCAGCTAAATCGGTTCAGCCGTTCTTGAGTTATAAGTGGAGTAACTAACACAACTTTCTTTTATATATATATATATAGATTATAAATAGGTAGATTAATTATTTTTGTTTGTTTGATTAATTTTGAAAGTACTGGATTTGAAACTTGTTTTACCATTGAAATCCTACATTATACCATATGAACATAGGCTATACAACATTATGCTAGCTAGCAATTCATAATAATCAAATGATAAGTAAATGCCATATCAAATACAAAAATGCCGGCTGTCATTGTCATGTCTAATATCACTGAAAGGCAGTAGTAAATAACTTTCTCATTGGCATGGCACAGCATGACGTCACGTAGGCCTCATCCGGTCAAATCTCGCGGGATCCCCGGCAGACGGTGACGCATCTTTTAATTGCAATGGTTGGGGTCAAATGTACACGGATGGTTTAATTTGCTTGTGACGTGGACATATTTAACGCCGTCGCGGTCGGTATTAGAGGACCATGTTTCAAAATTCCATATTTTTCTTGTGGGAAACTAGCGACAAAATAGCGACTTAGTTTTGTTTATATGAAATTATGAATGCATCTGAGACTATATTCTTCTGTACATCAGCTGACACAGCCGTGGAATTTTTTATTTATTTATTTATTTATTTATTGGTTTACCAGTGATTGTTACACTGAAGTAAAACACATGAATACAGAATTAATCTTAGAACTAAGCGTACAATTTAAGGTAGGTAAACACCGCATGCATAACTAAAAATTATTTTAACAATGTAAACTATGATTAAAGTTGTACTGAAAGACTTAAATTAAAGTTACTGTAATGACAATTCAAAATTTTAAATATTTGTGTTCAACAATGGGTCAGCCTAGTTGATGAACCAGAAACTTAAGTTTATTAACAGTAAGAAAAAATATGTCGAAGTTTTTGGCATGATTGTTAAAAAGTCGACAGAGTCTGGGTATTGGAGAGTTAGAACCAATGACAGTCTTACGTAATGGAGGTGATAGGAGATTAACAGGAACTTTATATCTTATTTATCTTATTTTATATCATAATTTTACCAATGTGGTGGGTTGCCACCCCATTTCTACCAGTGGGTGTCGTAAGAGGCGACAGAGAGTAATTCTGCTATATAACATCTTCAGCAATAAAAGAGTGGGAACTGAGCTTTGCACGATTGGTACTTGGTGAAAGCTCATACGGATGAAATTAACATCCTCAGTAGACGATCGGCGAGAATCAGTATTGCATTGTTTCCCCTCCCGCTCTTTCAAGCCTGCACGGCACCTGCGACCGCATGCTCTGCTTACCGGCCGTAAAATAAAAAACATATCACAGGGCATAGGCCGAATGTGTTTCAAATCCATATTGATGATCGAATTTTACATCCGCAAATTTTGAGTCACGTCGCCCAATTTTTTTTCCCTATTATTATCCTATTCGGTAGGAAATTAAATTTTAATTATTCTTTAATATTACGATGCGTCATGTAATATGTGTTGGCGTTTACTTCAGATGGAATTTCCCAAATTAAAAATCATAAGATCTTGATATCACTACGCTTAGTCAGTTTGAATCCAACATTAACAATAGTAATAAACAAAGTTTGCGAATAATAAAAAATTTCGAATAAAAAATATTGGCCAAGTGCGAGTCGAACTTGCGCACGAAGGGTGTCGTTTAATTTACATTTTATTTTATTTTTAGTATTTGATTTTATAGCAACATCGAAAATACTGATGACCCTCTAATAACTATTTAATCTACATTCTAAATTATTTTCCTTCTGACGATTATTCTCTCGTTTCAGGTAGTGCCATGTGTGCAGCCCATCCCTGGGGGTATGTACCCCGGTCGTATGATCCGCTTCCAGGGCAACATCCCCCCTGGTGCGCAGAGGTAAGATATTATATCGTTATAAATAATCACTATACAACGTACGTACCGACAAATTTAAATAGACACAAAGGTTTGGCTTTACAAGAACTCCAGCTTCTTAATTGGGAAGAGGTCGCCCTCTGTAGGGAATTGGGGCGTCTTTTATTGTCGGAGGCCAAAATCCATTTTACGGTCATCGCGCCAGCCAGTAAGTAAGTAAAGAATTGGCTATCATTAAGCCTTAAGGAGTCTTGAAGAAAACTGCGACGGTACTGAGTCGCAGTACTGGTTTTCAGTAGGTTCCAGTTGTTTTTAGCTATTTTCAGCAAGATATGTTTTAATTCGTAAACACGGGAATATACACATGTATAAATTACACGAATAACGACAGAATTTGCAATTCGAAGTTAAATGAAAGAGTCTTAAAAGAATAGTAAACAATTTTTATTGCCGATATTCCCTTTTGCAGATATCCTAAGATTACACAATACCTTTTAATTTTATATATACCAGCCGCATTATTTTCACTCATATATTATGATGCATATTATATACATATAAACCTTACACTTGAATCACTGTACATCTATTAAAAAAACTCATCAAAATCCATTAGTAGTAGGGTAGTTTTAAAAATCTAAGCTTGGACAAATGAAAAGTGAACAATTATGAAACTATCTACATAAGAAATAACTTCTCTAAACCCTAATTTCAGATTCGCCATCAACCTCCAATGCGGTCCCAACACAGACCCACGTGACGATATCGCCCTCCACCTCAATTTCCGTTTCGTGGAAATGTGTATAGTCCGTAATCACCTCACCAGCATGAACTGGGGCATGGAGGAGACCAGTGGGGGCATGCCTTTAGTACGAGGGGAGTCTTTTGAGGCCCTTGTGTTGTGTGAACCTCAGGCATTGAAGGTGAGGACTTGTTACTCGGAAAGTTTTGGGAAATCATTGATCTCGCTGAGTTTTGTGTTCAAAGGTTAAGGTGAGGAGACGTTTTTGGACAAACCTTTTACGATTACTTAATTATGGCCTTTTTGATCGAAAGTCCATCGTCCATATATTTAAAAAATTGAAAATATATTAGAAATGTGCATAGACCGTAACCACCTCACTAGTATGAACTGGGCATGGAGGAGACCAGAGCATGCATTTAGTAAGTCTTTTGAGCTCTTGTTGCTATGTGAACCTCGGGCATTGAAGATAAGACATTGTTTATGGGATTACTAGCTGTGGACTTCGGTTTCATCTGCGTATGTAGCCCGTTCTCCTGGTGCTAAACTATCTCCATACGCATTTTTTGCCGAAATGTTTACTAAACCAAAGCCCACACTTTTATTTTGGCCGGCAACGCATTTGCGATACCTAGCATTGATCACTTACCATCAGGTGACCCGTCTGCTTCTCTGCTTGCTTTTGGGCGATAAAAAACACTTATTCGCAAGAGTATTAACTAATTTATCAACGCTTTCCAGGTGGCACTGAACGGTGTGCACTTCTGCGAGTTCCCGCACCGGCTGCCGTTCCAGCGCATCTCGAACCTCACCATCGACGGTGACGTCATGATCAACTTCATCGGCTTCGAGGGCGCGCAGCCTCCGCCCACGCAGATGTACATGGTGAGTTCAGTTGCACCAGGCTCTTACTGCCATGGCGGCCAATTACTGCACAAACCAGCCCGGTACGCAAGATATGTAAGAGAATATTTTCTACAGTACGGCTGGAGTATTCCGACGACCAATTTCAATAGAGACTAGCCAGTTGCCCAAAATATATTATAGTGTGAAATCAGGTTAAAGCCAAGGCCATCCTGCCAGAGTCTAGACAAGTGCACAAAAGACAGGTGGATCTTGTGCAAAACACAGGTGGATCTTGTGTTAAGAGACACAATTGGATATGGGGATTTTTGCCACAGCAGAACTATTGGTGGAAAATCTTAGCTGGGACTAACTTGATGAAGGGCGCGCAGCCTCCACCCACGCAGATGTACATGTTGAATGCGGCTAATCTTAGCAGAGACTAGCCCAGTGGACAAGAGATATTGTATAGGAGTTCAGGCGCAAGATCAACGGCTTTTAAAATCTGAGGTGAAGAGACCCAAATGGATATGGGGATTTCTGCCACCAATTTGGCCAATTCTTATTTTTTTAATATTCGTTGAAAGACAAGGATGGTTTTTACGGCGAGAAAAATTCGAATAATTGCCGAAAAACCCCTAAAAACAGCCCTATTCTTTTCCCCATACAAACATTTTCTAACCAAAAAGTACCTTTGAATAAAGTTCACTGTTGTCAAAGCACTGTAGGTGTGTTGAACACAAAAAACTGCTACATTACAAATCTTTTCGACAGAACGAAGTCCGTCGGGTCAGCTAGTTTTAATAAAAAATAATTCTTATATCGAATTTACAGACATTGTGCTCAACATTTAAAAAAAAAATAAAAAAGTTTATTTAGACATAAAATAATTGGATACAAGTTGTGTTGTTCCACTGACTCCCGAACTAGTATACACTGTGTTTCTGCCGGAGGCTGATTATTTGTATTATTTGTATATTTTCTCTGCTAAGCTGCAGTCTCCAATCTCAACAGAGACTAGCCAGCTGCGCAGGAGATATTATAGTGCACAAGTGTACGCGCGAACACAGGTGCACTCTATTCCTTTTACTCTCATAACGCGATGGGGGCAGACCGACACTCGCGTAGAGAGTTCAGGCGCAGGACCGACAAGACACGTGCTCTCCGAGGCACGGGGGTGTTCCAACACCGCCAACTTCCAGACTCAGGGCTGTTACTATGATTTCTTTGTCAGAGAAATCCTAATAACATTTTTTTTTATAAAAAATAGTATAGATACATATACAATACATACAAATAAATAATTCACTCATGTTTACTGGACAAATATTTAATTTCATTTCATTTCATTTCTCCTTACAGTCGGAACCGCCCGCGTATGGAGCGTATGGCGCTCCACCACCAGCTTACGGCGCACCGGGATATGGGGCTCCTCAGGGTGAGTACATTTATGTTACTTGTATGTAAAATTAAAAAAAATTGAAGTGAACATTTTTGCTATTTAGTGAATTTTGGTGAAGTGCAAACATTTGATACAACAGAATATGAATTCATGGGCTCCCGAAATAGTTTAATAAAACTGTATGTAGCCAGAAGCTTCCCACATTTTCGTTTCTTTCCATTTTCTTTGTTTTATTATTTTAAGTGGTTCGTTAAATTACGTACTTTTTATGTCGCTTATAGGGAATACGAAGATGAAAATTTGGCCTTATTTAACATGTTATATCTGTAATTCTAAAGTAATTTATTATCACAAATTAAAATTAAATTAAGCACGATCAAAACTTTATGATATTTTATTCATTTAAATAAAACATTTAGACGAAGTTTGTCAATAAGTAATTCAAAAGATAAATGTTAATACAGCATGATCCGATTATCACCGTAGTTAAAAATTTTCACTTCAAAATTGAGTGTTTATAGATGTATTAGATCCAATATATTTTAAGTTGTGGCGATAACCATGCATAAAAAATGTACATTTTATTATTTTAAGAACCCAAATAACGTTGTACTTTTGTACAGAATTTTTGCAGAAAAAAATTAAGTGTCACTGTGTCACTGTCACTGTAAAAAAAACATTAAATATAAAAAAAAAAACTAAAATTACACTACATGTAGTATTATCGTCACGACGTAATGTACATTGGTTATAATTTAAATTGGCTTTGTACAAATAAGGTTAGGTTTGTAAAATTTTATGCAAATTAGTTTTGAACTGGGTCGCATGCTTATTTAAAGTTTTAAGTTGTCGCCAACTAACAATTTTTTTTGATGATTTTTTTTAAATATTTCTGCAATGAACTTACATAAGAAACGTTAGTAATATTGCTTGCAGTTCAGATATAGTCGTACTACGTAACTATTATAATGTTATTTTCAGAAAAATTTTTTTTCGGAAACTTATTTAAAAATTCGTTTATTGTAGCAAATGTTAACATTTTTAGTTACATGAAACTTTTTATATGTTAGTAAAATAAATATAAAAAGTAAGACATTATTCAAATCACATCTTAAATTAATATCAATAAAAATATGAAAATTGTTTTAGTTGGCGACAACGCATGTAAAATAATTATTGGTAGATGAGTAGCACGGGATTGACTAACAATATTAACATAATTTTTGTGTAGATTTAATATATTTTAAGGGTATTGGGTAATATAATCTTAAGACATCAGTTACATAGTGCGCAAATGCAGCAAACTCACTTATGATAATTTATATCAATGATTACTATATTTATCATCTTTAATATAACGTTGTAAATATTAAAATAATCAATGTTATTGTAATAACTGTTTAATTTTGGTAAATTGTATTAACAAGATCTTTATTACCTTTTAAAATAAATTAATGCCCCCATTCAACAAACTTGATTTTTTTTTATAAAAGGTACGGAATCCTTCGTGCGCAAGTCCGACTCGCTCTTAGTAAAAAATACTAAAAAAAAATAAAAAAAATGTGTTCAAATAATCTCTCAATGTTTGTTGCCTGCTTTAACATAAAAAAATGTAATACGTGTGTATTTTGCATGACTAACGTTTTTGTTTTGGGCACTAGAGGGCGTTTAGTAAATCTTAAGATGACGATTTTTTAATAAAACTATATACGAAGTATTTTTGAAGAGGAGCATTGTGTAAGAAAACTGTATACTTATTATTTTTTTTAATTAAAATTTTAGTAAAAATAACGTAAATAACAGTTTTAATTATTAATTTTTTTTTTATAGGGGAGCATTGATTAGGAAAATTTTGTATATTTAATTTCTTTTAATGTAAATTTTAGTAAAAACACGTAAATAACGGTTTTAATTATTCAAAAATATATGAATTATTTTTGAAGAGGAGCATTTTTTAGGAAAATTTTGTATATTTAATTTAATTTAAAATCGCGAGTGTTTATATCATAAGGTAAGTTAAGTAAGAATTTAAATATTATATATTTATTGCAATGTCGGACGTGGCTCTTTTTATTTTTTAAATATTTTTTTTTTATATTATATGGCCTTAATTTCCATTTTATTTATGTATCATATACTTTTATATATAAACATTATTTTTTATTTCGGCTATGGGTAAAATCTTTTTTACTAATTATTTTAACACTTTTTTCGAATCGCTTCTTGTGGCGTGGTATGCATGTTTATAATTAAAAAAAAATGCTTTTTGATTTTTTTTTTATTTTTTTGCAGGCTTCTACTAGAGACATCTATAGTATAGCAGTTGATACAGGTATATATTGTTTTTTAGAAGTTTTTGAGGTTTGAAAAATGATCATCGCCGTCCATGAATACATTAAAATTAACTTCAATACTAATGTTTATTTATTTAGTTTAAATAATAAATGATAATAAATATTCTGACATTTAACACTACGCCATCTAGTCCCAAACTAAGCAAAACATGTGGAAACTAGACAACTGATAGACATACTTAAACATACGTTTTTTGTTAATACATACATACTAAAGATAAATAAACACCCAGACAGTAGAAATTTACAATATTGATCACATCAAAATTTTCTACTCGTGGGGATCGAACCCGCACCCTTCGGCGCAATTGATCATTGCCACACCCACTGCGCCAATAGAGTCGTCACACTTAAAACATATACTAGTAACAGAATAGCGTTCATTGGTATATATGAAACACTTTAGTATGTATTCTAATTATATGAACTTGAGTTTGTTTGTTTGAACAGACCAATCTCAGGGAATACTGGCCCGATTAAAAAAAAACTTTGTGTAATATAGACCAATTGAAGCAGGCTATATGACATTACGGGAGCGGAACTATGATGTCACAAAATCCACGTAAATAGCCTATCTGTACACGAAACTTCACTAAAATCCGTTTAGGAGTTACGGCGTGATTGACTCACAACCAAACATTAAAATTTTCATATTTGTCGTCGTCCCTTATAGTACAAACAGATTCAAAATAATCTGAAAAGTTAAAAAAAAATATTTTTTTTGGTCAGTTATTTTTTTTTAATTGCACTTTTCGATTTTAATTAAATAAATAAGACATGTCATTATTAAAAAGATATTTTCCTTTCCAGGTGCCTTGTAATGTTGGTGGATATCAAAGAATTAATTTTAAGCATAATTCTTGTATTTATGAGCATATTTTATTTGTAGTATTTTTGTTTTTTTCTTTTTATATATTTTAATGGCTTCGAATGCAAGCTTTTTGACCGATAACTTAATATTTAAACAATGTTGTGTGATTTTATTAGAAAATATAATTAATTTTTTAAAAGTATTTAAGGCGTGCACTAAAATATTTGTCAATTTAAATAAGTACATTTTTGATATCTTTATTTATATAACTTTTATTCACTATTAAACTTTTCATATTTTATACTATTTCATAAAATGTATTATTTTTAATTGTAGTTTTGGAGGCAACATCACTTTAATAAATTTTAATTTTAATTATTATTGATTCGCCCTATGTTTCTACCAAAGCTTAAAATTTTTATCAACTTAAATTTTTGACGTTGAATAAGTCGCTACAATTTTTTTTATTTTGCGCGTAAAATTATTCTTCGCTTTACGCTAAGCGTCCACAGGTATCTGATACATTGAATTAATTAATCTACACTAATATAATAAAAAAGGAAAAAATTTGATTGTTTGTTTGTTTGGCATAGGCTCTAAAACTACTGGACCGATTTTGAAAATTCTTTCACCATTCGAAAGTTACGTTATCCACGAGTAATATATCCTATATTTTATAGGCTATATATATAACATTATGCTACGGGAGCGAAGCCGGATCAACTAGTTATTTGTATAGAAAATGGACGCAATTGTGTGAAATTCTACATAAAGAATAATGAATGAATGAACATTTTATTTTATTCACCAGTAGTACTAAATAAAAATAACACTTAAAACTATACATAAAAAGGGCGGCCTTATCGCTAATGAGCTATCTCTTCCAGGCAACCTATTGCGATCCGTTAATTCCATAGGATGCCGACATGTGGACGCTTAGTTTTTTTTAAATAATTTTAAATTTTGAAAAGCTGATTTGTTATTTAAAATGTTATACTAAAGAGATAAACAGAAAATGATACAGTATGCAGTCTGAGTGAAGTTTGACGCGTGGGACCCTTCTTAATTTTTTTTACAATTGTTTAGAATTTAAGCTTTTGTTATTTCCTGCTTAGGTAACACGTTATGTGTATTGTTGTGCTTATATTGTGAACATTATATATTTTTATGGTTAAATAAAAATTTTTAAGAAAGTGTCGTTTTAATTTTAACCCCTCAGTGTTCATTATTACGTAATTAAAGTGAAGTTAATATTTGTACTTGTAACCACACACAATAAGTGTAAATAAATATATATTTTTTTAATTTGATATTAGTAACATAAACTATTTTTTTAAGCATAGTTTCAAATTATCTTCAATTTCGGATTTTTTTACTTTTGTTAGTTTTAACAATTTGAATTTTATTTTCCTCGTATTCCTCAATCGGATATCAAGACAATATCTATCGTATAGTGACAGCACACTCTTTGAATTAGTATGGTTTTTCATGTCCTCGATAATTTAATTGTCAGAACTTTAGTTATGTATCTTTTATCACAAATTGAGAAAATTTGCGCCTTTTTTGCATATAAGGCTATTTATACATTTGTATTTAAGGGCGGGATAGTCGGAAACAAACGTCGGTATTTCGTCATTATATATTTTTTAGAATTGAACTGTGCATAATGTACAAAGGAAAGATATGTAAAGTGACTGCTTTTCTGACTTACGTATAATGCAAGACTAATGGAAAATATCTAGAAAAATATAAATTTAAACAAATCAACCAAAAAATGTAGCATGTATTATTAATATTACCGTTTTATTGCTACAGGATTCCAAGCCGGTGGTGTGCCGGCTGGAGCAGGTGTAAGTATATCTAATTTTATATATTACTGTCATTTTCATTTAACACCTATCCTACATCGAAGTCAAAATGTTTATTTTCCAAATCGGTCTTCTTCGAATGTCATTGACATTCACATATTTTTTTTGTTTACCACCATTCTGAAGGCTGTGTCTACAAAGGGTCGCCAACATTGACTCGCCAAAATAGAGTATTTTGTAAAAAAAAAACCAGAAAAATATATAGAACATTTCAAACGTTATTTGACATTAACGTTTGAATGTTTGAATTCATAACTAAAAAACGAGGAATTATTTGTTAGAGTTCAATGTTAAAAATATATAGTATTTTTGCGTACGGTATTTTTCTTTAACAGTAGAAAAATCTCACTCGAGTCTTTGGCGCTTCTAGAGAATACGCAGATAGAGAGCCTTTCATTCTCTTAATCTGTGCTATCAAATATAAACTAACCATAGTATTTTGGGGTAACATTAAAAGTTTTGACTTGTGTTCTTTTTCGTATTTTTTACATTATTAATGTAATTTTTATCGAAACTAATATGTAAAATGGATTATATTTCAAATAAAAATGGCTGTTAATGGATTTTAAACGCGGTAAATTACATTTATACCGACGTTTCGAACACTTTACAATGTGGTCACGATTGCTATAAAGCAGGGTTGTCCAATCGGTCGATTAATATTTTTCCATTATGTATGTAATATAATTTTTATCTAAATTAAAATGAATATTTTAATTTTAATAAAAATGATTGTTAATGGATTTTAATCGCGGTTAATAATAATTAAATCGACGTTTCGAACACTTTACAATGTGGTCACGCTTGCTTTAAAGTAGAGTTGACCAACCGATCGATCGCGATCAGCGACCAAATGCTGCAAGCATCATCTTGTATAATTTTTCGGTTGCCGTTCTATCACGTTATTATCCTGCCTTCTACACTTCAGTAGGCAAAGCTTTTAAATTTTGGCATATATAGATATAGATATAGAACAATACAATACAATATAGATATGTAAAAAAACACATTTTTATACAATATAGATATAGAACAATACAATACAATATAGATATGTAAAAAAACCATTTTTATACAATATAGATATAGAACAATACAATACAATATAGATATGTAAAAAAACACATTTTTATACAATATAGATAAGATATACACTCGCGTTGAATAAAAACATTTTTTTTTATAATCCAGGGCTATGACGCATCTTACGCGCCTCAACAGCGTAGAGGCCTGGGTACAGGTGCTGCGGTAGGGCTGGGGGTGGGCGCGCTCGCTGCAGGGGGCCTAGCGGGTTATGCCCTTGGAGGGGGGTTCAGTAGCGACAGCCCTACTGAAGAGGTGAGTTTGACAGCGAAAAAATGACTGATCTACAATTACAAGAGAAGACTTGGATAATTAAATTATTATAGTTATACGGTGTGTGTATATATTCTAGAAATAATTTTGAAATTATGGGGGAGGGGGGTTTAAATAGTGATGCACAGACTTTGTAAGGGATTCAGATATAAGAGTCGTACTGGTGAGCTATTGATGGTGGATTGAGGGTAGATCCTAGGAGGCGGTAGTAGCGACCTTACTAAAGAGGTGAACAGCGAAGAGGTTTTGGATAGGAGCAGGAATGTTCAATGACAGTCCTACTGAAGAGGCGACCTATTAATATAAATGGTGGGGGTTTAAAAAAAAAGTAAAATCATACCGTCTTTTTTGCAACACAGTTCAATTATCAATAAACTACACTCATGGCTGATTAATAAAACCTTTTAAAATGTTAATAACATAGTTGTAGATATATTACATTATTATTATTTTTAAGTGACATTAATTGTAAAATTAATTCAAAATCGCTTGCGTGGAGCTAATGTATTTGCCAATATATACGTATTGGTAAATGTGTCGGACTTTAAAATGTAATTAATATCACGTGTATAACCGCATTTGTGCAATAAAAAAAATATTATTATTATTATTAATTATATTTTCTCTTTCAGGCACCTCAAGTATTTACTGAAGACTTCGGTGGCGATGATTGGATGGATTAAAGTATTAATATTAAAATAAACAAATTAGGTATATCGATAAAATTCGTAAAATTGCCAATAGCCAATAGCTATTCGCCAATAGCAGCTCAGAACGTAAACGCGCTTTTAAAAAGCATTGTGATTGGCTGAAATGTATTAAAATACTGCGCAATTTTGTCGATGTGACCAAAAATTTATTAAGTGTACTGAGATGATGATAGGACAAAAAAAATATTTATGATAACTTTAATTCAAAAAGTGTAAATGTGGAAAAAAATATTTTTTTTTAATTGTACAGATGTTATAAACTAAAAAAGTTAACTGCAAATTGGGATTTTATTGTACCTTACTATGTTCTATCTCTCATGAAAAAAAATTAATACAGCATGATTTAAACAAGAAAATGTCGACTATTAATTTAAAAGATGTTTGTGTTAAATAATTTCGACAATAAATGAATTGTTTTAACATCATCTCCGTACAAATAAAAAATATATTTGCTTAAGAAAAATGCATATTTTCATATTATTAAGCACGTGTGATTTTGTATTTATTGGTGTAAGGGATATTTTTAAGAGGCTACAATTTGCTTAAATGTTAATAAATATTGTAAAATATAATTATGTTTATCAAATAATGTTCTTTTATTAACAGAATTGCTATAAGTATTATTAGTACAAGGTTTTATCAATTTGTTCGTGCGTCATGAAACCACTAGGCTGATATTGATGAAACTCTAGTTGAGCAGTCTGGCTAAAGTTTCATAGAATTTATTTAATTAAAAAGGGAATATTAATTACAAAAAAAACTTAATATGATTTGAAATATTCTAGTTTTACTTTATTTTATTTATTTATTTTCATCCTTTATTGCACTTAATAATAACTTTACGGATTCGTCTGTTATTTTTTTCTTTTTTTGAGATAGTATAAAGTATGTCACGGCATTTATGAAATATTTTATTTTATTACAATCAATTTAAATTTTTAATGAAGACAATCTTTAATATTATATTGTAACTGGTTCTCAAACAAATTTTATAATTACTGTTTCACAAATTTAAATTTTAAGCAAAATCGATGTAAAATTTAAAGTTTAATGTTATTTTACAATACATTTTATCTACAATATATATTATTAAAATGTATATTATTAATGTTAAAAATTAACCAATAAAAGCTCGAATTACTACGATTTACCTGCAATTTAAAATACGGCCTTAAAATGTAAAATTTGTATATTCATAGTATAAAATAACGATTCTAAACTATGCCTTGGATTATTAATAAAATATATATTGGGGTATTATTGTTGGCAACTAATATTAAAAAAAATGTATACTTGTAACGCGCATGGCAACTATTAAAAAAAAATGTTTTTACGCGCAAAAGCGTAATTGCACAATGCAATATTTATAGCACATAAAAGTATTAAATTTTTGTAAAACACTTATTTTGGTGAATAGATTTTATTACACGATTTAGCTTGTAAGTATTACGTATGTAATGTCGGAATTTTATGCATATTTTTATCTATTATAAATATTTATTTATACACTTTATTGTGTTTAGAAATACAAAACACAGTAACATAATATGTAAAGTTTCTTACATCTTTTATTTTTTTAATTGTTATTATTTTATCTAATTTCCCAACACAGTAGGCGGCCCTATCTATAATCTAATATCTATAATTTAATAAGGTTTAATTTGAAAAAAATGTGTTATTTAAAAATAAAAACTTTTTTCAATTTTCAAAAATGTGAATTTATTAAGAGATATAATTTGATATATTAATAAAATTACTTTGGAACATAGAAAAAAAAATATGTATAAAATTTCGATGTTGAAATTTTGTTTATGGTAAAATTGTGATTTCGCCATACTGTATAGAAATTATATGATGTACAATATAAATAAAGAACAAATTAAAATAAAAAATACTTGACTTAAAAGATAACAGATAACGGTCTATCACAAAGTAAGCCATATTAGATTAATGTTATTAATAATTTGTTTATTATTTTAAAGATGTTTAATAAATATACATAAAAATGTTGGATTTTTATTGTTTTCTTTCAAAAAATCCTTATCCTCAACCAAAATTATACATAAAAAATGAAGATATGCTAATCGCAATTTATTTTCATCTTTTCATTCGTATAAAAAAAAATGTTTCAATATTCACTTCAAATCAAGTTGATTTAGGTAAATTATTACACTCAATGGGGTAATTCAAGTTCAAGTTTGTAACACAGGCGTTACCATAGCAACCATCAAACAGTATAAACAAAACAGCGTCGCGAACAAAATAACAAATATTAAAAATGTCCGGACTCAGCGGTTACGACAGCGAAGTTGTGGGTTTCGACAGCATCGCGTCCAAAAAACGTTCAGAAACGAATAACAGCACCCAAACGAACTTCAATGAAGCTGGTGTTGGTTGCCAAACAAATACCTCCAACGACATCGGCTGTTCTGCTTCACCCGAGGACTTCACCGACAATGCTCCTAAAGATTACCCACCTGGTCTGAACGAGTTTTTACGAAAAGTAGTCCCTTCAGTCATGGACCAGCTAGACCAGAATAGGGAGTACTTGTACAACTCCTCAGATTCTGACGAAGAAGAGATTTTGAACGCGAAACTGTTCCAAGAATTGAAAATCCAGGATGGAATCGGTTCAGGAGATCACCAGTCATCTATACTAAGTGTGTCTTGGAGCAGCGCGGGGAATTCTCTAGCTATTTCCACGGGGCAGTTGCAACATGACGCATGGTGTCAGAACAATGGACTGATCAAGGTTTTCACCTTAAAACGCGTTGGTGGGGATAAGTTCGTCCACTCTTTAGATATTTCTGAAAAGAACTGCGTCACTGTTTTGAAGTATCACCCATCTGTAGCAGCTCTATTGGCGTATGGGACTACTTCTGGGGAGGTTGTTCTGTGCAATTTAATGAACGGTAGTTTGGAAGAGGGGACGCAATTGGCGTCGCCTTCGGGGTGTCATGGCTCGCGGAGGGTGTCAGCGTTGCAGTGGGCTGATGCGCCTTTAGCTAATGTATTTCTGATTATGCAAATCCATAATAAAGGGAAGAGGCGGGGGGCTGCTGATCAGGTATGTATTAATTATTATCAGTACCCAATTTTGTAAACCCAAAATATTTCCTCAATACAATGTCCTTTGTATCATGTTTCTAACAAAATCTTAATTTTACAATAAATATATTTACTTTCATACATTATAGCTAAATGAAAGAGGAATGTATCCTATTAAAGGTTAAATACCTTTAATAGGATACATTACGAAGCATAAAAGTATATATTGTATGACTTTTCACAAATAAAAAAATACGGTCGAATTGATAACCTCCTCCTTTTTTGTAAGTCGATTAAAAATACAAATATTTGATTTCTTATAGAATTACGTAGGTAAAATATTTTATCAAAATTCAAAACTTTGTATAGGAATACATTTCATAAAATTATTGAAATTAATGTTTGTGAAGAATTTTATTTCTTAATCGTAAAATTATTAACGACTAGCTGATCCGCGCGGTTTCGCTCCCGTAGCATGATGTTATTTATATAGCCTATAAGATATAGCCTACGTTACTGGTGGATAATGTAACTTTGGAATGGTGAAAGAAGTTTTAAAATCAGTATCAGCCTATTATTCATTACACCCAAACCAACAGTTTTCCTCTTTATAATATTAGTGGTTTTTTTTTTTTATGGCAGAGCAGGCAAAGGAGCAAGCGGGTCACCTGATGTTAAGTGATCACCGCCACCCATGAACACCTGAAACACCGGGGGTGTAAATAGGGAATTTGCTTAGCCTAAGAGTCAAAGGAGAAAAACATAAACATTATGCATTTAATAATACATTTATATTCACAGGTATTATTCTCGTCTGGTAGCGACGGCACCCTCAACGTCTGGCAAGTGAACGCTAACCTTAAAGTCTTCGAGAACATAATTTGTTACAACATCAACGCCTCCCGTAAACTGATACCAGATATAACCTGTTTCGATTTCATTAAGGCCTATCCTCTACGACCTAGCACTGATAAGATACCGGAGGATATTTTTGTGGTAGGATCTAAGTGTGGGGCGTTATATTTGTGCAAAATTAAGGCGGAGAATGATTTGCTTGATCCTGTGTATGACGTGTTGGAAGGGCATAGCACGTGCGTCCTCGATGTGGCGTTTAGTGTGCAGAAACCGAATATATTCGTGTCTGTGTCTATGGATTCGGAATTGCGCGTTTATGATGTTAAGCAGAGCAGCGCTTTGAAGGTGAGATTGAAATTTGACTTGGGTGAAACTACAGCTTTACAAACTTTCTTAAATAAAAGTTGAATTAAAGACTTTTTTAAACTATTTCCACTGTTTGTTAGTAAACTTTATTTAATTACAACCGGTTTCGAAAATTTACCATTAGGTCTACATATATTATTTTTAACCGAGCGAAGCGATTTTTCCGAGTTCGAAATTTGTCCAACGATGACCTGAGCATTATTTATCCGATTTTGACTAAATTTCATGAATAGTTTAGACAAAAGAAAATGTCGAGTTCGAAGGCTGTTAGATGAATGTTTGTCCGAGGATATCTGGCGTATTGTTTATCCGGTAAAACTTTGTACACAATTAGTAGGTATAGATAAAGAAAAATCTTGCGTATAGAAATGAGCGAAAACGGTGAAATATATTTTTTCCATCATAACGCGAGGTCTAGCTCGGGGCATTAGTATATTAGTTTCTAATTACACTTTGCAGGTCCTTTGCCTCGACTTCCCAATATCGTGTATGACCTGGCTGCCCACCGTGCCCTGTGTGCTGCTGGGCCTGGCGCAGGGCGAGAGGGACCTGGTGAAGCTGTACAACGTGTCTGCGGGGAGGGCGGTGCAGGTGGAGGGGTTCGCGGGCGATGGGTGCGTCACGTGCTTGGCTGTTAACCAGACGGGGTGAATGGACTCTCACTAATATTTGTATAGTAGTGTGTAAGAGTGGGGGAGTATTATGAATGCACAATCAGCGTTGCCAATGCCTTTACTCTAAATTACCCGAAAATCAAAGTTAAATTCCCCAAATTGGGGCAAAAATATGGTCCAAAATATTAAATTCCCCGCAAGATTCCCCACAAACAAAAATCAAGTATTTCTTACATTATTTCTTATATATACCTAAAAAACGACACAAAAATGTGCGGATGAGCTTTTTTTTTTTTTGACCGTGACCGGATTTTGGAAATCTCTAATACCTATAAAAGTACACGAAACTTTAAATGACGTTTTTTTTTTTTAGGGAAAATCAATCATTCATATCCATTGAAAATACTAAGATTTAACCAAATTATCAGTATTTTAATGGATATGAAGGATATGACTAAATCCCCACAATTCCCCACACAGAACCATTCCCCAATCGATGCCGAATTACCCGCAATTCGGGAAATTCCCCACACATTGGCAACGCTGTGCACAATACAGATGCAACAATACAGATTTGACCTCGATTTGACGTCTTGGGGATAAATAAAAAGGGCTTTTAAAATTAGTTAAAAATTAGAGCTGTCAACTTTTAGGGAAGTGTTTTGTAGTTTGCTATCCTTTGTCTGTATCTTTGAATTTAAACTCGACATTGGAGCCTTCAAGAGACGAGCGTATATGACCATTGTTGATGGGCGGCGATGATCACTTAACATCAGGTGACCCACTTGCTCCTTCGCTGTTATCTTTGTGTGTCGTATAAAAGAATTCTTTAGGGACCGTCCATTAATCACGTATTTAGACCCCCCACCCCTCCCGGTTCTATATAAAAACAAGGGGTTGCAGTAAAATAGTTACAAAATATTGTATGTTCTAAAAAATACACGTGACATAGGAAGGGGTGGTTCGTCAAACTTCCCAACATGTATCACCAAGGGTAAAAAAAGAAGAAAAAGACTGTACGTGATTAATAATTAGGAACATTAAACACAACGCCAACAATACATACATACATAAATAAACACATAATTTCCTATTCGTGGGGATCAAATCCTCCGGCACAATAGACGCAATAGATTTTATTATATTAACTTTAAATTTTTCTTTTTCATGTTTTTTGATAGCTATTTACTCTTTCCTTCAAATAGCCCTAAAAGTATTTCGTCTTGTTAACGTAATATTTGTCCACAGGTCGTGTCGAATAGCTGCAGGGGACTCTGAGGGCAGAGTGCGCGTGTGGGAGCTACCAGCTAGGCGCATTAGGATGACTGCGGAAGACCTAGACTTTTAGCTTTATTTATTATAATCTAGACCAGGGGTTCCCAATGTTTTTCAATCCGCAATGTACTTATGAGTGTAGTTATAGTTTCATATAGGATTCACGACTGCCTCGTTGGTCTAGTGGTTGCATCTTTGACGAGGGGTCCCGGGTTCGATTCCCGGCTGGGGCCAAAAAAAATGTTATTAGGATTTTTCTGACAAAGAAATCATAATAACAGCCCTGAGTCTGGAGGTTGGCGATGTTGGAACACCCCCGTGCCTCGGAGAGCACGTGTCGCCGTAGGTCCTGCGCCTGAACTCTCTCCGGTCGTGTCGGCCTGCCGTCCCATCGGGTTATGAGAGTAAAGGGAAAAGAGAGTACACTTGTGCACTATAATATATCCTGCGCAACTGGCTAACCTCTGTTGAGATTGGCCACCATGGCCGAAATCGGTCAGGGGAGCTATTATTAAATAGGATTAAGGGGATACATACATAAGGGGGGAGGGGAAGCAAAGAAGTCCTCGAGACGCCCTTCTCCCTCTATACTTCCTGCGACGCATAGTTTGGGAACCTCTGAGCTAGAATTAGTTTATTGTTTAGCGTTGTTGTTGAAAGATCTTATGGAATTTGCGAATAAGATCCGTGTCGATTGATAAGAGATAAATCGAATTTGCATATTGTACAAGTCTTTAACAACAATATATAGAGTAGATTGATTTGTTTGTCTTAATAAAGTTTATTTTTGATATATCGCTTTTTATTTTATGTACACACTAGCTGATCTGCGCGGCTTCGCTCCCGTAAAATAATGTTATATATAGCCTATGTTACTCGCGAAATATATGGCTTTTAATTGGTGAAAGAGTTTTAAAATCGGTCCAGTAGGTTCTACACAATATAAATATTCTAAAACATTTAACACAAAACTATCTAGTCCCAAACTAAGCAAGGCTTATACTATGGAAAGTAGATAATTGATATATATACTTATTTTTTTTGTAAATAAGTACATACTACAGGTTAACACCCAGACAGTAATAACAATGTTCATCACATAATAATTTTCTTTTGGGGATCGAACCCACACACCCCGGTGCAATGGACCGTTGCCACATCCACTACGCCAATCGGGTCTTCAACTCAATAGAACTCATATTCATCATTGCATCCACGGAATAGAAATTCCGTGATCGCATCGAACGCATTCCATCGTGAGGAACGCATCTATACTAATATTATAAAGCTGAAGAGTCTGTTTGTTTGAACGCGCTAATCTCAGGAACTACTGGCCTGATTCGAAAAATGTTTTCAGTGTTAGATAGTCCATTTAGCGAGGAAGGCTATAGGCTGTATATCATCACGGAGCGAAGCCCTGGGGCGCAGCTAGTTTTCTATAAAAATAACAAATCGTATGCGTATAAAACCGACCTGTGAACGCCTAGCTTTAAACAGAAGAAAACCACTTATCTTCTCTCAAGAAAACAGATAAAAAATTTATGGCATCAATGACAATGTCATTAAGTAAGTTAAAAAATGTCTATCACAAAAAATAAATAAACAGATCGTATTAGCAAATTCTTGTATTGTTTTCGTAAAAGTAAATTATGAAGTAATATTTCACCGGAATTTAATGGGAAACTCGTTCGTAAGTTTTTTTGTAGATATTCACGCTATGATTTATGTTCACTGTTTTATAGGATTATGAGAGAGAGATTATAAAAATTGGCCCTGTTGTTTCGGAGCATATTCAAGATATATAGATTATTCAAACAAACAGACAAATCTTTCCTCTTTTTTAATATTAGTATAGATTTAACAACGACCTAACACTTATAATATTTTATACATTGGAAGAACGTGTAGTCCCTTTAGATAATAGAATGAAAGACAGAGGCAAAAAGAGAAGAGGCCTGTATTCCTGTATTCCCTTCCCAATCCTCTTCAATCCTTCTACTTCTCTCCCAATTTCCCATCATTAATCCTCTCTTTATCCCTATCCTCCCTTAAAGCCGGCGCGGCATCTGTGACACTTTGATGTTGTAGATGTGCTGAGATGTGCTGTCATGAGCTGCGGCCAGTCACTTAAAAGTTAAAACCAAGTGAACCGCACGCTCAATTTGCCTGCTGTTACATAAAAAAATTACGACACAGAAGAGACGCCACAAAAGCAAATACTAATTCATAAGCAAATACAAAAACTGTCCATACTGTTTTCATTTTATAATTTGAGGTAGTATCTATGTATCAAAATGTCAAATATGCCTCTAACTTGCAGCCTCGCCGTCACGGCCCTCTTCAGTATGGTGGACGAGGCCCTTTTGAGCAGGGCCCTTTCGGGCAGGCGCCTTTCGGGCAGGGACCTCAAGGCCCTATCGGCCATGGACCTCATAGTCCCTTTGGACAAGGTGATGTAGCAAGCAACTGAGCTCACACAATTGAAGTGTTTAAAATGCTTTGCTTACATATTCAATACTAGCTGCGCCCCAGGGCTTTGCTCCTGTGGGAATATCGAGATGATATATAGATCGATAAATAGGCTATCTAACACAAAACATTTTTCGAATCGGAACAGTAGTTCCTGAGATTAGCGCGTTCAAACAAACAAACTCTTCAGCTTTATAATATTAGTATAGATAAGCACATAAATAAATACATATATAAATCGAGATGTTTCTATTTCGCGCCGGTTTCCATGTATGTTTAGTAGTTCTAATATAAATTTAGTGTCTACAAAGATGAATCAGTCGGTCAGAAGGTGTGATTGAGCGCTTATAAAAGTATAAAGATAAGGTTGCCCTCAACATAGCTATGCAACATCTTCTTATAACAGAATTCAATTCAACTAGGTTACGTAATAATTTCTTACTATGGATTATATTGAGAAATTATAAAATGTCTTCACATTTTATAATTTCTCTATATATCAAGGCATAGGAAGGATGTATTTCCCATCTGCATGTCACATGTCTTTA
>LQNK01000191.1:0-12217 GCA_001586405.1 Phoebis sennae | reverse complement strand
ATCTGGCTTAGCAGACATGGCATGCTGTGCGTCATGCATGGCGTGCTTGACCTGCTTGCTGTGCTCGTGTTGTCAGGTACTGTATTTATTTTTCTAAGTTTTCAAACGATTTCTGGGGTAATAATCAATTAATCATCTGATTTCTCCTACAAAATTTTAAGTTGATAAAGTAGTATAATAGTAAAACAAAAATTTTAAGTTTAAAGATGGCCAAATGCGGTGGTTTACTTTGACGGGTGGTTAAAAAGGAAAAGGAAGGTCAAATAATTGTCTTATTTTTTATGTTTTTCGCTTAAAAAATAAGTGAAATAGTTTTAAATCATCTAGTTGCCATCACGAGATTTCTCTAGATTCCAGTAAAATAGCTTGTGTTTATGTATCAGCGTGTGATTTCTTTTGCTTTCAGGGTATGATGGGTGGTATGGGCCATGAAGGAGACGAAGAAGGTGGGCCCATTCCAGGCGCTACTGATGTAGCTCCACCACCAACGAGTCGGGAAGAAGACGAACATTAACAACTAAATAAATTTAGTACTTTACTTATACTCTCGGCAGTGGTTTAAAAATGTTACTAGAGAAAAATAAATTCCCTACAAAGAACAATGTAGGTACGTGTCATATACGTGGCCATAAGTAATTGTACTCTGTAAGAATTTTATCTTTGGTAAATTATGAGCAAAATATGGTCAAAGTAACTTATTAGTAATTGAAATTAATCATAAATGAACACTTATACTTGTTTCAATTGGTGTGTGTTTTTAAAAATGAAAAATATATTTAATAGTAAAATTAAATGGTTTTATTATTGTAGTAATTATTGTATTAAAGTTTTCTGTAATAAGATTTAATATGATTAGAACACATCATTCTCTGTTATGTATGGAGGAAGTTGTCTGTAACTACGCTTTCGTTATGTACCCTTGAACGTCGTTAATCAAAATTCTGGGTGTTAAATAAAAATTATAACTTTAGTAGATTTTTCAATGAATAATTATTTAAATTGAAATAATACAGTACAGATTTTAATACAGTATTTTAGCCTACAATTTATTTATACCATGAAAAAGTTCTAAAATATATTTTTGAATGGTTAATCCATTCAAAAATATAAGAGATTTGGGAACATGAGATCTAAACATTGCGAATTACAACTATGAGCTACTTATGGTGTGAATCTTCTCCACATATGCCCGGATCCTATAAACGACGGAACGTCATAGTATAATACAAATGGTTTTCATAAAAGGCGGTTCTAATCAACCAATCAGAACCAAGTGTGGGTAGTTATGTTAACGTCACGTTTATTATAGAAACGCTTTAGACTTACGCCTAGTAGGGGACTCTGACGTAAGTAAAACGACTCGTTTTATTTTTATAGGAACTGGGCATATGTTTTAAAAAAGTATACGTAGCTTTAAATTTAAAAATTACGATTAAAAAATTTAAAAGCGTAAACGCTAAGCGACTCGTAATATTTCATTAATTCATTTTATTAAAATTGACCGCTATTTTATTGTATATCTTGTGTTCATAGCTTAAAACACCCAAAGAGGTTTTGAACCTCTTTTTAAACTCTAGCAAAAGAAAAAAGATGAAAAAAAGAAGAATACAAAAATTTGAATTCCAAACATTCACAACTGCTTTTGTTCCGGCACGGCAAGCTTGTCCCTCTACCATGGCCAAAATTTTCAAGTAATTTTTTAACAAAATAATAAAAATTCCCAGTTTAAGACCAAATAAATATTAAATCAACAAACCAGCTCGCAATATGGCGCAAATGCTGAGGAAATCTGTTTTGCCAAAGAACATTTCTTTTTTAAAATGCATGAAAAGCCGTCCCCTGGCAACAGCTAGTAATAAGAAGAATCCTGCTATACTATGTAAGTAAAGTGATTTATGACTTTTGGATTACTTTAATTACGAATATTTCAAAGATTTCTGTAGTATATAAAACTAGTCAGTTACGATATTTTATGTAGGTACTTTAGCTATTTTATAACTGGCTATCTAACTATCGTTTTTTTTATACCTCCTGTAGACTATGTTCATGGCAGTATGCGTATGGAATCTAGTTAGTTACAATATTGTATTGCTTATGTTCCTTTATCCGTGTAGATATCTAGTTACGATATTATTCTTGTATTCTTAGATTTAAAAAAGCCGTCTAAATTCATTGCTAGTGATGAGAAATCGTATTTTACATTAATTAAATCGATACGTTTTACGTTTCCTTTTAATAATTATTTCGAAATTTAATTGCATACCCTTTAAGCTGCTGTCATTTTGACAAGCAGATGTGGATAGTAATTTGTCAAATTAAGCTTTCACAAAATTCTCGATTTGACGTAGGTAGTTGCCGCTGGTGACGTATCGTGTTATTTCGGAGAACGGTGGCCACTGCCTAAGGACATCCAGGCTATAATACTCGACTGCAGGCGGTCGTTCTTCGAATAGCACTAACCACCAGCGGGTAATAGTCGAAAGCAGAGTATTATAAGCATGGATGTCCTTTGCAGTGGCGGCCCGCGGCACTACGTTCAAGCCATCGTGTAACGCGAGGATTAGGCTATGTTGTGGCGATCATATGCTCCCGATTCGGCACTTCAGTGATAAGAAGGATAAAGATGCCCCGAGTTGCGGTTGCCCCTGCCCATGCGGACCTTGTGGGCCGTGCGGCCCCTGCGGACCATGTGGACCCTGCGGACCATGTGGACCCTGCGGACCTTGTGGGCCATGCGGACCATGTCGCTGCCCGTGCCCTTGCCCATGTGGACCTTGTGGGCCTTGCGGACCTTGCGGCCCTTGTGGACCATGCGGGCCTTGCGGCCCTTGTGGTCCGTGTGGACCATGCGGCCCCTGCAGATGCCCATGCCCATGTGGGCCCTGCGGGCCATGTGGACCGTGTGGACCTTGTGGACCATGTGGCCCTTGCGGGCCTTGCTGTCCATGCCCTTGTCCCTGCCCGAAGCCAGTAAAGAAATGTGAAGGGGGGGTATGTCCCATGTGTGGGTCACAAGCCATTGCAGTTACAGCATCGCCGCCACCAGCAGCAGCGCAACCAATCATGCCTACAACACAAACTTCCACAACAAAGAGCGAATCAAGAGATGACAAGAAAATACCGAGAATCCCTACTTCCATTAAAGTGAATTAATGCTTACTTCCATTAATATTTTGATAACACCATATTGTATCTATTTTGCTATGCCTATTAAATGCCTTTAACAATATTTCGTGTTCACTTTCAATCTTCCTCAAAGCACAATTTAAATTTTTAAAACATTTTAAGGCGATACAACATACTACACTTTACAGCCGCAGCGTTGTCGTTTCGGAGTATGAGGCACAAGACGTTTACGTTGGGACAGCCAAAAGTCAAGAGGTGTAAACAGTTTCCATTACTGAAGAGCAGCGCTCCTAGAAACAAGAAAACGGTTCGATACTGCCTGTCGAGCCCCAGCCTTAATTTTAAGTTGGATAGACTATCACTGCCATTACGAAGCTTCAGCACTGCAAACATCACTGCACGAACACCTATCAATGGCAATGTACCTGTCTGCCTTGATCAAGTAAATAGTCGCTATACGTCAATAAGATCGTATTCTAAAGCTTGTGACGCTTGTTGCCCCTGCCCTTTCCCGTGTGGGCCATGTGGTTGTAAGTGTGGCTGCGGATGCCTACCGCCTCCGTGTAACACGCCTCCCCGTTGCATACAGTATATGACGGGTTACTATTATTACCCATACGGCACATGGTTTTGTGGGCCATACCATGTCCAAGGTACCTGTGTACCTGTGCCACGTCCTGGTTGTGTACCATGTAAATGCTGTCCAGCTTGTATTTGCCCTGCCGGGGCAGTTTTCAATCCCTCTGGTATGAACCAACCATCTAATTATCCAAATGCAGATGTAAATGTACCACCGATTTATGATCCATCTAAACGTTCAGGTATATCAAAATGGTTCCCAAATTGTTTACCTCGAACACCTAGAAATCCAATACCTCCTGTAATTTCTTCGATCGTCTGTGGTACGCAGACAAATGCTTCTGAACAATCACAGTCTATACCCGAAACTTATGACTCAAGTCATCATTATCATCAATCCAAAGTATATTCTTCTCATGTAGGTAATCGAATGAATGAGACGAGAAAGAAAAAAAGCCCAATTTGTCATAAAAGATATAAACACTACCATCAGTGTCCACAGTTAGATAAACCAAAACCCATATTAACAAAAGACGAAAGAGACCGCCCACGTATTCGGCCTGATACATTTAACTACTCTACGGTTCCACAATATAGGAATCCATATCCACGTCCATATGAAGATCTTTAACATAAACACTATACAAATAATCGTCACTTAGAGACATCAATGCAATAATGTCATTTTTAAATTTGACCCACCCCTTTGGTATCTGTAATTAGCTTGCTTTTTCCGAATTAATGCAATAAATTCATTTCATATCCAATGTTTGTTTTATTTGTTTTAAACCTGTAAAACATTCCTTAATTTCACTAGGTATAAAACAAGACTACAGTTGAAAATCATCCTTTCAGCAAACAACGTTTGGAAGATCGGCATCAGAGGTTACTCCGGAAGAGTTTTTCTGCTGCCGAACTCAATTTTAAAGGAGATGAAGTTGAAACAAAAGATGGAGAGCCGTCCAAGTCTTCTTCGCAGAAGTATGTCTCTTCCATGCATATCCACAAGAAAACCTAAACCATATTTTGCCTCGTTGCCCAAAGAAAAAACGGCTGAATTAAATGCACAAGAGAAATGTAAAGAGAATCGTGTTGCATTGCATCAATCCCGAAGTGCGAATACGATGTCTAGTGCTTTACAGGATATAAGTAGTAGTTGCGCCTGTCCTTGCCCGTGTGGCCCGTGTGGCCCCTGTGGCCCGTGTGGCCCGTGCGGCCCGTGCGGTGGTCCCTGTGGGCCTTGCAGCTGCCTCCCACCTCCATGCAATTGCCCTGCTAAATGTATACAGCACATGACAGGTTATTATTATTACCCATACGGAACTTGGTTCTGTGGACCGTACCATGTTGCTACGGGACCGTGTGGACCCTGCGCTGGTCCTGTAGTGCCAGGTGGACCATGTGGTCCGGCTGCGCCCTGCCCTGGATCTCCCTGCGGCCCACCTTGTATTGGGCCTTGCCGCCCATGTGGCCCTTGCCCTCCTTGTGGCCCATGCGGCCCTTGTGGGCCATGTGGACCCTGTGGGCCCTGTGGTCCTTGTGGACCCTGTGGCCCTTGTTTACCATGTTGTGGATGTGTATTTGACCCTGGTAATGCTTTCAATCAGTATGAATCTTATAACCCTTATGATGCTCTCAGTTATAGCGGGTTTTCGGGACCCTTTCAGGATATGTCCAGTGCTTATGGCCCTTTAAACTATCCATATCAGATGGATAGTTATGATTATTCTTATAATCAATTCACTCACGACCCCTTCGCCCAGTTTAATGCTTATAGCTATATGGGTCAGTACGATCCATCTGGAGGCTATTCTGGTTATGGACCTACGTATGGTTTTAATGTCCCAATTGAGCCAATACCTCTGTTTTCTGCTGAAAATTATATACCTCCCCAGCCCGGCTTGTCTAAATCTTATCCTAAATGTAATGCTTATCCGCTGGCTGATAAAATGAAGGATGCCAAAAGTCCGAGTAAAAACTACAATGTTTATGTTAAGGGTAAAACTGATTTAGCGGCAAGCGAAAGTTTTCCAAGATCTGTGATACCTGGGTCAGGGCCATTTAGGGCACCAGATCACCGCAAACCAACTCTTCAAAGACGCACCTTACCACAAGACATAAATATCTGTTATTACACAACATATCTGAATGCAATGAAATATAAAGGTGGAACTAGTCAAAAATGCAAATGTAAAGAAAAATTAAGGAGGAATACAAAGAAAACTATTTGAATTTTGCCTGTAACATGTAACCTACAAAAACCACTAAGAAAAAAAAATATTATTTTAAGATACCTAACTAAATAAAATCATACCAACCAAATTTTGTTTAATGATTTAATTAATTTTTTTTAGGTTATTGTAATTAAATTAGTAATTGCTCATAGTTGGACTTTAACAATGAACAATTCATGCAGGAATGTACTTCAAAGAACTTTACCTATTTCAATTCATAAAAAGCGTTCATAATTTTAGGTGTAATTTGGAACCCCAAAAGAATATCAGCCTTAACTTATAAAGCATCATTTTAAAATTCATTAATTAGAAATAACAAATAGTACAGAATTAAAGCATGAAGCATTGAAGCATGTAGATAACTAGGTTCCTTTAAGCAGATTTCCTAACGGCGTCCATACGGCGTAAGTGGAGTAGTGTAGATACCTACTATATATTTTATGGGAAAAATCCGCTCCAAAACCCTCCTCCGGATGCACGTGGTAACATAGAAGATATATGTATAATAATTGACGCATCCTTGACAACATTGCGAGGCATTACTCCACAATCCTACTAATATTATAAATGCGAGAGATTGTGAGAATAAATGTATGCATGTGTGTTTGTAACTCTTTCATGCCAAAAACTACTGAACAGATTATGATGAAACTTGGGTATATACTTAGATTTCATGTGTTACAGTAGGCTAGCGAAGCATGCTGTTCATCTGATATTTGAAGCGAAGTCCATGAATATCTACTACATCAAAATGTAACAGATTCCTTGCCGGCTTGACGGAAGGGCCGTGCCGGCTCTCTGCTGGGGGTGGTGGTAATTTCACCGGTGGGAGCTTACTGGCCAGTACAACGCTCGACTCTGTCTTTTATTACGGAAGATCTTATGCAGAAGAACTACCCTCTAGAGCCTCTTACGACACCCACGAGTAGAAATAGGGTGGCGACACACGTATTCTAACCAATCGTCACACGATAAAGGGTTCAAAATAACATATAGGCTACTTTTAATCCCGGAGTTGCTACGGGATCAAAAGCTACGCGGGTGAAACCGCGGGACACGACTAATAGTCTTATAACTTTCCTTAGAATATACTTGCAGTATAATTTCACCAGTTAAACTTACTTTATCATAGTGACGTACTTTATCACGAACACTCAAGTTACTGACAATAAAAATGAACTCCTAGTGAACTATGCATGAGATTTTTTAGAACTACCGTCCATATCAACCCCCACCTAATTAAACCTACCCATGTTGCCATGATATTACACCCAGTAATATAATTATAAAATAATGAGGATATAAATTATTCTAATCTGATAAATACGAAATCGTAACAGTGGGTATATTTTATACAGGTAAAGATGGATGTATAATGTAAAGGCCTATTACACTTCCCAATTTTAAGGGTCTTAATGTAAGAACGCTTCGACCTTATAGGCCCTTTCTTAGCAGTAATAATCTTTGGTGATTGGGCGGTTTCCACTAGCGTACATCCTTAAACTTATATGACTTAAAAGATATATAGGTTAAATGAGGAAGCTTTAAAATTTTTCGAACTTTTACAATGAGCCGATTTTTTGGAATCTAAATGTTCAATATTTAAAATTATTAAAGAGATTTTTTTTAATTATTAAAGAGCTTATAAGACAAAAAATGCAACACATTATAGAATAAAGCTAAACAAACAGAATGGAGTTAAATCTGATTATTCAAAAATCGGTATCGGTACTCAATTTCTTTATAGCATCACTAGTGAAGCTACCCGCCATCTTGATTTAAGCAATGTTGATTCCGCCATTGCGAATTCAAAGTTCGATTTTAAACTGCAAATATTAAATATAGGAGGAATGCAGAAAAGTTTTAGTGTAAAAATAATAAGTGCTTAATAAAAATGGAGGAGGAATATATGGACACACAAGACTCAGGTGCGAGTGATAGTAATCGCAATGAAGGAAATGATAACAATGATGCAAAAAATGACTTTGATTTTGGTTATGAAGACTCGTATGACGATGAAGACGGAGGAGGTGGCTATCGAGGAGGGCCGCGAGGCCGCGGCAATTTCAGGTACGTAGATTTTTGTTATGGCGCCATTTTTTGGACATCCTATACAATTCCAAATTCCAACACTAACGCCGTATATTTTAAGCTAAAAACATGCCTCCCTATGGGTACCTGTTAAAATAGATGACATAATAATGTTTATTTAGTATAAAACATATTATTTACCTTTCATTATGTGATATTTATGCCTTACTTAATTGAAACTGAATATTGATCCAACAACCTACAATTTCACCAATTAATAATGCATAAAATGATAAAGTAGACTTTTTTCTTCCAACCTTCACCCACATTATTATTGATTAATAATATATATTTAACTCGTAAGAACTTTAAAAATACATAATAATAATAAAAAATGCTTGCGAAGAATAGACTTTCATATATGCTGAGCGAATTTTAGAGATTAAGGAAACAAATAGATGTAAAGGAAAGTGTTATTGTTAAATTTTTTTATTAGCATTTTTACATATAAAGAAAAACAATGAATAATTGTGTATTGTTAATACAAATCATTTGAAATTAAATAATTTCCACTGCTCAATAACAGTTACACCAAATGTTGAAATTGGTTTAATGCAATGCAACACCTTTAAAGGGATAGTAAACAAAAATTTTGTCGCCTGCTCTAATATTTATTTGTGACTAAGTTTTGTGAAATAAAAAAGACAAACTGAAATGGGATAAGATGGATAAATTGTAATAAAAATTGTAGCCTAAAACTGTTAGAGGAAGATTGTAGCGACCTTATATGCTTTGGATGTTAAATAAAACCATCAAATGACGACCAGCTTTTATTGATGCCAAATACCAACTGAATACAATATAATTTTCATGATACAATATTACATTACTTGTAAGTGCATATGACCACAATGGTCTGGGCTCAGCTTTGGCTAATGTAGGCTAATTTAAGCTAAATTATATATTAACTGTAACTATAGCAAAAAAATACACTTGATATCCGCCCTTGAACATTCATTATCAAACTGTGATAAAGTTGAAAACATATGCACACATATTATATTAGACTTTTACAAATTCATATGTTATTAGCTGTGTATGTGTATGTTATTTGATCAAAATCCTTTCTTAGCGGATACATACATCATAACATCTACCTTCATGCTAACTTTCAACCCAAACCGTCCAGCGGTTTGGGCTGTGCATTGATAGATCACTATGTCAGTCAGTCACTGTACTTTAAAAAAGACTTCTTTGTGTATTTCATAATATTAGCTCATAAAAGTATTGAGGTACTACAACAACTGTGGTACAAGTTAAAAGCCAGGCATGACCTTCAAAATACCAATACAACAAACAATAAACATTTTAATATACATACCTTTATCTTGAATTTATATTATAAAATGTGTTTATTTTTGTATAGAAAGCCAAAATTTGAATCACATAAGAACATAGGCTCCCTTTTTCGTTTTGCTGTAATGCTGTTTATTTTATCTAGCCTTACTTGTCCCCGTGTCTAACTGTAATTAATATTTGGCAAGTTAAGTTGAATAGATACAGGTTGGATACTGCAACTGTTATTGTTTTAACAAATCTTTTAAGATTTCTTGTTCCATATAATACTTATGTAGAAAAGAATAAACAATAAACAGAAGCTTATTTGAAGCTACCTATTATGCTATCAGTATTAATACATGTTCATTAATAAATTAATACAATTTATTATTTTGTATCCATATAAAACTATAGACGTACCTATATTATTTTACTAGCTTCGCCAGGGCTTCGCTCCTGTGGGAATATCGGGATGATATATAGCCTATAGCCTTCCTCGATAAATGGGCTATCTAACACTAAAAGAATTTTTCAAATCGGACCAGTAGTTTCTGAGATTAGCGCGTTCAAACAAACAAACTCTTCAGCTTTAAAATATTAGTATAGATGAATACATGAATTGATTATTTAAAACAGGGGTCGTGGAAGAGGTATGCCTCCACCTGGTTGGATGAATGGACCACCTCCCATGCGCTTTCGTGGAAGAGGATATGGTCCTGGAGGTCCACCAATGAGAGGCAGGGGTTTCTTCCGTGGACGCGGTGGACCAAGGTTCGGGCCGAACGGAGGTCCAAACTTTGAAAACAACTGGGGTCCAATGGGTCCGCCCCCGCCGGGTATGATGGGGGGACCGCCCCCGTTTGGTCCCCCACCTCCGGGTATGATGCCTCCGGGTGGGCCAATGGGACCACCCCCGAATATGATGGGACAGCCACCTCCTTTTGGACCACCTGGCATGCCACCACCAAATATGGTAAGAGATGATATACAAGTTTTATTATCTAGCTAGTATATATTTTGCTAGGTTATAAATATTGCATGAGTCTGCTATTAGTTATTACAATTTAGACTGGTACAAATTTTAATAAATACAATTATTATAAGTTTTTGTTTAAAAGTGTGTAATGTTTTATTTATCCATTTAATTTACTTTATAAGCATTACTATTGAAAAATATTAGCGTTCTGCACCTACATATAAACCAAGTGTGCCAAATTTTATGCTCCTGCATCCGCGCAATTTTCGTTAAAAGGGGTACAAAGTTTTTGCATCACATACTAATATATAGATATGTATTAGTAGCTACCTGAATTTGAATGAGACAATATAAAATATTTTAAAAGAAAAACTGTAGTTAGTCTAATTCAATTTTTTCTTTTAGCCACCACCGGAAATATGGGTGGAAACGAAATCGGAAGAGGGAAAGTCATACTACTACCACCACAGGACTAGAGAGACCACCTGGACAAGACCACAAGAGAGTCCCACTTGTAAAGTCATCACGCAGGCCGAAATGGAGGCGATGGTGTCTGGTGGTGAGGTTTATTTTTTTTTTCAAGAAACAAACAAAAATTTCTTTATTGTACATATTGTGTATGCTATAGTATAATAAAGAGTAAATAAATAAATAATGTACAGAGGGTGTATAATATTATTTTTCAATATTATTTTTTATTCAATGGCAATATTGTTTTGTATTGTTTATGAAAAAATGTAAAAAAAATATTGATAATCTTAAAACAAATCACACGTAAATTAAATTTATTTATGTTCATATGAGCATCCCCTAATCTCTGGTATTAAATGAAATGTTCCGTGGTCAAGGGCTTTGTTATGCACTGCTTATAGAATATAATATGTGTTGATGAAAATATATTTTACTTACTTAGTCTGCTGACTCAGTGACTAAGAGAGAGTTATATTTTTGTAATAATCAGTAAGACATTATAACAAACTAGCGTCTTGCCGCGCTTTTGCTCGCGTTGAATTGGGATAAAAAATATTCTCACATTTAATCCACCTAATAGCCTATCTGTGTAATTGACACACAAAATGGCGCACTATATTCCCATATGATCATAATTATTTATGATTTGTATAATAATTATCTTCAGATCATATCATGCCGGTATATAATATTTTAAAAGAATGTAATGCTTTTTGTATAGTGAACTTATTGAGTTGCACTCGTGTACGCGAAAAACTTAAAATAACGAAAATAAAATTGCAGGCCAGCTCCCAGGCATGCCCAACCAGTCAATGCCCATGGGCAATCCGATGGGCGGGCCGCCCATGGGCATGATGCCCAACGGCATGATGGGCATGATGCCGCCCGGCGTCGGCCCGCAGGGCGGGGCGCCCAACTCCGTGCCGCCCTTCATGACGCAGCCGCCGCCTTGGATTAAAGATGGTGAGTATTTTATTACCCGACTTCGATAATAAGAGGGTTATGCTTTTTGAGTGTATATTCGTATGTCCATTTCTTGGCACGCCCTACACGGCCCTAACGGCTGGACGGATTTTGACAATTGACTTTAGAATTATGGCAGTGACATAGGCTTAAAAATAAAGGCATAAAAAATTTTATAAATGGCACTGGGAAATTACATTAAAGGTAGGGGGAAGAATAATTCCCTTCCTTCAAGCCGGCAAGACATCTGCAACACTTTGATGTTTTAGATGTTTATGGGCTCCGGTCAGTCTCTTAACATCGGGTGAACCGCATGCTCTGCTTGCCTTCTTTAATATAGAAAAATTCATACATAACCTTGATAATTATGTCAAAAATATTCCCCCTTCCCCCCTGGATCTGATAGTGTATAGACGTGTCTCTGTTGAATTATTAATTAAAAAAAAATACATAATTTGTAAAGTGCTGTGAATTAAATCAATCGAAATAATAGGAGCGC
>LQNK01001740.1:0-11259 GCA_001586405.1 Phoebis sennae | reverse complement strand
GCCAGGAGCGGTACGTGATGTTCAGGAAACTGATGGGGAGGGACACGTTGAGGGGCAGGATGAGCCAGGATACCGCTGAAATGGTTTAGAGATAAGACGTCGAGGACGAAGTAGTTTATTTATCTATTTTATTAGATACTAGCTTTTCGCCCGCAGCTTCGTTCGCGTGGACCCGGTAATAACTCGAATTTTTCTCGCCGTAAAAACCATGCTTGAACTTCAACGAACAGTTAAAAAAAAGAATTGTCCAAATTGGTCCAGTCGTCGTTGAGTTATGCGCTTACCAACACATTTTGCGATTCGTTTTTATATAAGAAGATAATAGTTGGCAAAAAAGGTATAATGTATACTATAGTTTCTAATGTATACAGCAATGATCTATTGCGCCGGAGGGTGTAGGTTCGATCCCCACGGGTAGAAAATTATGATGTGATGAACATTGTAATTTTTTACTGTCTGGATGTTAATTTATCTAAAGTATGTATGTATTTACAAAAAAAGTATGTTTAAGTATGTCTCTCAGTTATTTAGTTTCCATAGTACAAGTTTTGTTTAGTCTGGGACAAGATGGCGTTGTGTTAAATGTCCAGGAATAATTATTATTATAACATTATAACTTTTCCTCGCGGATTGAAAATGATTCCCACCCTTAGTATAGGCAATATTTTTATTCTACAAAAGTAGAATATTGAGAGTACAATACAATGGATAAGATCTGATGACAACGTTTACAAAATTTAATGAACTTATATATTATATCCCCTTCAATGTACAATCAACACAAACAATTATTAGGAAAACAACAAGTTCAAAAAGAAGATAATAACAATAGAATTAGGTGACAATAGGTGCAATATGGCCGTTTAATGATACTCTATCCAAGGTAACAGATAACAGGAAAAATTCTAAGTAATAATATAATAGTCAGATATAATTATGAATTAAATAAATTAGATTCATGTTCAAGTACAAAAGATAATAGGGTGAGCCACAGATATTCCGTGAGTCAATACTACAAAGTAAAAGATGTAGATAATAGATATACATTGACCAGATTAAGATGGTCAACGCTACAATGTAAAAGGTATCGATATACATTGAACAGATAACAATGGCGAATGCTACAATGTCAAAATTGTAGATATAAGTTGACCTGATTAAGATGATCAATTACAATTAATAGATAGATAGATTAATCTTTATACGTGCAAAAAAAAACAATGTAAACGACGTAGATATGAATTAACCAGATAATTATGGCGAATGCTACGTTGGAAAAGTAGATATAAGTTGACCTGATTAAGATGGTCAATGCTGCAATGTAAAAGGTATCGATATAAATTAATATCACAATTATTTTAAGTTGTTATTACACGTTTTTAGTAGAGCATCCCAAGTAAGCACGACTTTCACCTGATAACCGTGTGAAAATTATATTTTAACAAATAAAATATGTTTGTGAATGTGTATCAATAGGGTTTCCTTTAAAAAATGTTCACGCTATGGTTGAAAGGCGTGATTATTGGGGATCTTAGACAAGCAGCTTACGTAACCTTCTTTTTTGTATACCGTCGATTTAGAGAGTTCATTTAATCGATAAAAAGATATAAGAAACATGATAATTTATCTATATTAAATAACTTTGACTAAAGCTTATTGGAAAACTAACATTCCAAGCTGTTATTGCATTTATAAAACTAAATTTTATCTTAATATGTACCTGGTAAAACTACAGTTCCAATTCCAACGAAGGAAGAACCGAAAGCCACAATCTTGTCCCTGTGTCGAATGTTTGTAAATTCTCCCAGATACGTGTATACCACTGACGATGGACCCGCCATGCTAGGATAGAATACGAAGTTAATGAATTTAATTTTTTATACTTTTTTGGAATAGTACTTTATGAATTTCAAGAGGTACTGAAGACTTTGTAATGGCCTTGAACTTAAAGCCTAATTTGACTACGATAATATTAAAGATATGACTTTTTATTACAGGAGTATTGGCATGCCAGGCAATGCGTTCTACGTTAAGATTGTCTCATCTCAAGTAAATGTTGTATACTTATTGTTTATTTCTATTTCATTTCGAAACATAAAGAAAATCTGCTGTTTACTTATAAAATTTATGTTTTCAAAGGTTACATATTAATTAATTACTCTTGAATTAGAGCACCATTTCTCTCTAAAATATTTTTGTCATGCTTTTTTATGTCAACACCACCCTAACTACCTAACTAACTAACCCTACTATACTAATTGTGATACTCACAAAACAGCAGACGTAAATGTCAGTATAGCGAAGGAGATGATCTCCGGAGAGAAGCTGGCCATCACCGCGAAGACTGTGGAGATCAGCATCGAGAACAGCATCACGAAGCGACGGCCCTTGGTGTCAGCCAGCCAGCCCCAAAAGTACGAGGTCAGGATTATTGCTGTTATACGACGTAAGTATTGGTTTAGCTTCTTTTACGCTGTTATAGAACATTGGCGATGGGTATAGATAGGATAATAAATGTTTTAGTTTACACTTTAAGAATATTTTGCCCGTTTCGACATTACATGTAAATAGTATGTGAAAATCACGTAACCTGCGCTTTTTTTTACGTCCGAGAAAGAACCCCATCTTACTCCTCATCCTTTACGTATCACGACACTACTAATGATAAGATCATCATATCATCATCATCATAAGCCTTTACATCTAAAACAGATGATTTATATAGCATCACGTTGACACTTACATTCGTGACTTAAGAGGCCGATTCCATGTAACCACCCCCAGCTAGTCGAATGTCGAAAGAGAGCAATCAAACTCCCTCGGAATACTATAAAGTTCAAGAGCAGATCAGGTCAGCTCAAGTCACACTGCGCAGCTGGCAGTAGACGACCCAACACGAGCTTCTGCATGACCACTGTTATGAGGATCCTATCACATTAGCTAACGTTGGATATAACTTACCAGAGAAGGGTATAGCAGCGAGCCAGCCCCTCTGTTGCATGGTGAGGTCCAGGTCGCACTGCGCGGCCGGCAGTACATAACCCAGCGCTAAGCTCTGCATGATCACTCCCATAAGAATCAGCCCGCTGAGTAGCATGTGTAGAATGTTGTATATGCCGAAACCTGAAGGAAATTCAAATTTTAAATCCATATTTTGAAGGGTTATCTTTGTTATGTTGGACAGATCTGAAGAGTCTAGTTTAGTCCCTATTGTGAATAGCCACTGTGGCTGAAATTTATCAGGGCGGTTATTAATTAGAGGGGAATTTGCCAAAATCTGTAACATTTAATGTGATGTTAATAATGGATGTATTGTAGCAAAAGTAGTAACCTAACTTAAACTAGCTGCGATCAGTAAAGTTTTTATTTATACAGTTTGTATACTGAATGCAAACAAGGAAAAGGTTTGTATATAAGTTTTCATATCAACTTTAAAATTTTTATTTATTTACATTTGTACCCAAAAACATATCGTCATAGGATTAAATAACGCGTAACTATGACACAAATATGTTTATAACAGCTCCCAACAATATAATAATATTTTATTACATGTTTTTGCAAACAGCCTGCAAGTGTAAATATTTTCTCTCAATATTTTCTATCTCTAAATATTAATCTAGACAAACGATACTATCTCAGAAGAGTAAACGACGGACTTTCCCACCGTTATATTATTATCTATACATATAATCTATACATATAATAAAGGAGTAACCGAACCATTTCTGTACATTGAATATTTTTCAAAAAGAGTGATTGGTATGTAATATGTATGTTCCACAGATACCAAAACCATGGTTAGAATTTTTTTTTTCTGTTTGTCTGTTTGTCTGTTTATCTGTTTGTCTGTTTGTCTGTTTGTCTGTTTGTCTGTTTATCTGTTTGTATGTTCGTCAATCACGTAATAACTACTGGGTAGATTTTGATAAAATTGCACATGCTGATAGACCAATATTAGGTTCAACTTATAGGCTACATTTTATTTGAAAAAAATATTTTTAAGGGTGACTCTCCATACATGTAATTGGAGGGTAAAAAAATAAATTCGCTAATACATCATTAAATGAGATATCATTGGATAGGTATTTGAAAATAAAATAGAGGTTTCTAAATGCGTTTTTTGCTAAAATAAATAATTTTTGAGATATACGCTTCTAAAGTTGTAAATGTGTCATACCACGTGACAAAATAAAATTTTGGTTGAGTTGCGGACATGCCTTTTTATACTTTAACATATACGTTAAGAGTATAGAGGGCATGTCCCCAATATCTATAGGTTAAGACGATAAAAACGCTTAATGAATTCTTAAATACCTTCAAAAAATAACTAACTCTCCGCCCGCGGCTTCGTTCGCGTGGTCTAAATTTTTTTTCTATTTTGAAGAGGCGCGCGTACTGTCAGATTTTGGTCAAACCTATTTCTATAGAAAGTTATAAAAAAAACTATAGACATGCGTAATATCAGCGGTCATGCGACCGTAATTATTTTAGAATTTTGTTGTGCGCCTCTACAAAATACAGAAATTAGTAGCCCACGCGTGCGAAGCCGCGGGCGGAAAGCTAGTAATAAATAAATGAAAGAAAAATCTTTATTCAGTATCGGTACTTTTCATTGCCTAAATTCTAAAATGATTTATAATGAAAAGGCCATGCACTCAGCATAAAGACAAAAGGACAAGTTTTAAAAAAACTTGCACTAACTAATATTAGCATTGTTTCAATGTCTTTTATTGGTTGATGCAGATTATTGATTAGTCAGTAAGTATAATTATACGGACGGTGGTCAGAACGGAGAATAATGCGCCGTTTTCATATAAGTCCAAATCGGTGATTTATATCGCGTGCTTACTGCTAAGTATATCTATCACACAAATATGTTTGCGTCACAGTATAATAAAATGTTATTACATATTTTTAGCAAACATAACTAATGTAAATATTGTCTGTCAATAATCTACACAAACGTTACTATCTCACGTAAACGACGGTCTTTCCCACCGTTATATTATAATACTATCATTGTTTAATTAATGAAAACATACGGCGCATTGTTTGCCTTCATAGCATATCGGCTAATTATTATTTAAATTAATTGTTAATACATTTGCATTTACAGTGTAGGATTTAACAATGTACATGTTAATATGTGTCCATTCCAACGAACAACCATTATTAACATATTCACTACCATCGTATATAATTTCTCGGGTTTTAATTAATTTCTATATTAAATTGCATCCAAATTGGTGGGTAAGTTGTGAAGGAGAGAAACACAGATAGGTAGAGTTACTCTCTCATTAACAATATTAAGTAAGGAGTAGAGATAGGCTGTACCCCTCGGTACAGCTGAAGCCGAGGCTATACAGTGTTCTTTAAAGCCTTATTTTAGCCAGAATTTTTAAAACCATTCAGTAGTTTCATAGATTACCGCATTTGAACATGCAAACTAAAGTTTGACTTTATAATATGAGTGTAAATTTAGTTACAAACTTACGTAGCAGTTTAAAACGGAACAGGCAGAAGCATTGAAATTAAAGTTTATTTTTTTAGTTTAGTCTTTCATCATCTCAACCACAAAATGTTACAAAAAACAAGAGAATGCGATACACCTATATCAATATGATTAAAAAACAAAATTGGAAATAAATAAGCAATTTTCTTGTTTCTTAACATTTTCCTTTATTTATAACTACAAAATTAAGTGACACGTTTTAATGTGCATGAGGTCATTCGGTCCAATTGAAAACTGAATCACATTGACTTACTTCGGTTTATTAAAATATTATCTTGTCTACTGCTAGGTACTATTAAAAATATAATATTAGGTTTCAATTTTCAAGATATTGATCATTTTTTTTAAATTAATTTAGCTATCTTGTAAATAATGTAGTTTATAATTTTTAACTCCAATATCATTTGCTGTTCCTATAATTCTATCATCAATGGTACGAGTATTTACTTAATATTATTAATTTATAACGCAAGAGAGTTCGTATGTGTCAACCTGCTAATATCAGGAACTACTAGTTGGTTTAAAAAAAAATTGGGTTAGATCGATCATTAATTTAAGAAGACTGTAAGGCTAAATAACATGCTAGAAGTAGATTTAAAACTGAAAATTGTTTATGAAAGGTATTTTATATAAATATTTGGTACACTAATATGGTGTAACGGTATATCAGTTTATCTACAAGAGAATCAATTAAATGTAAAAATGTACTACAGGAAAACATAAGCGATATATGATATGGATATTATCGGGCAAAAATGCAGACAGAAAAAACATTATCTGTTAAATGACTACCTGAGCCATAACAAAAACAAAACCGTTAGTTAATCAGTTTTCCAGAGTATGACCCTTCTATAAACCGACATAATTGCCCCCCATTAAGGTTTATCAGTAAGCACTGATAACCCCGTGAAAACTTTGAATTATTGCGTAATATTCGCAATTCATTACTATACTAGCTGACCCGGCGAACTACCGCCATTTTTGAACGTGACGTATTTGACAGACACGATGTACTTGTATGGAATAATAACTTTTTGCCAAAAGATAGAACCGACTTCCTCACTCTAAAAAGTAGAAAATAACTTTACCTATTTTCAATTTAACAAGATTTTGCACTGACTTTGTAAAGATTTTAACAAAAATAAAATAAAAGTTAATTTCTACTTTTTAGGGGCCAGTTCCCAATTTCTTCATATTTTCTCATCGTTCAAACTTTAGCAGGACTTACACGAATATTTCATGACTAAAATTACCGTGTAAATTCGTATCATATGGGAAATGATATTTTATTAATGATATTTAATTCGTATCATGAAAATTATAATCAAAATTATCGTAAATAATCCACTTTTATTACCTATCTCTCCGTTATCTAAGAAAATTCCGTATATGAGATATCTCGTGTATAATTAAGATAAAACAGATCAATTACTGTTCATCTCGACATCACGTTTGGATCATCAAATTTTATCGTACAACTGCAATATTATGAACATCGATCATATATTATCTATCCCATCAACATTATTATTGCAAATTACTATTAATATAATACTAAACTTTACCCGCGGCTTCATCTATGAAATTCCTACGGAAATTCGATGGGAGGTTACCATTATTTTATGGATAAAAGCCTATGTTGTTCTACGTACTCTCAACTACATGTAGGTACGAAATTTCAAGATCATTGGTTCAGTAGGTAAAGCGTAAAAAAGTGACAAACAGATAAACTTATTTTCACATTTATTAACCGAGTGAAGCTAGGTTCTAGAGTCGAGATTGCCGTGCGATTGTATTTTTGTATGTAGGTATCAAAAACTTTGTCCGACGATAAGTTGAGTATCGTTTATCCGATCTTGATTAAATTTCATAGGCAAATAGTTTAGACAAAAGAAAATGTCCAGTTCAAAGATGAGCGAAATCGGTAGGGGGGGTTACGATGGGGGGGTCAAATAGGTATGGTTTATTCGATCTTGATAAAATTTCATAGGTGAATAGTATATGTAAAGAAAAATTTTCGTTAGTATGTGTGTGTAGATAAACTTATATGGAATGATCTTGAAACTGGGTTAATTTGTCAGAAGGGTAAAGTAATACAGCTCCTAAATCTATTATATCCAATTAAACCACTTCTAAAAAAGGATATTTTTATTAGAGCGTTTAAACTTCAATTGCGTCCCTGACCAGGACAAACCAGACCTTTAAGTAGCGAATAAATTCATGACTTTTAGTTTTTGGTGTCAATATAAATAACTAGTGGCTCGCTCTGAGCTGGAGCTCGCTTTTTATGTGTGAATCAAGATCTTTCATTTGATACCACACTCGGCTATATTCATGTGAAGATAGCCTATTTCATCAAGATCAGATAAATAATACTCCAGTTATCGTCGGACAAAGTTTTTCATACTGACATACAAACACACAATCGCCTGGCCATCTCGACTCTGAGACCTCAAATATTAACAAATTAAAACATTCAAAAATTAATACGTTTTAAATGAGGCGTATAAAATGAAAATGCAGTAATACATAATAATTTCAAAATAGTTTACTTTTGGAATGATTCAATATGCCTCAAATACAGAAAATGATACTTGCGTCGTAGATAAAGAATAAACGTAAATATTTTTTGCAATTTTCTCGATTGCACATTTGCCTTCATCTGGACCAATAACTCAAGTCTATGGCTAAGCCAAAAGATTATATTCTAATAGTTTATCAAATTTAACATAACAAAGACACTTTGCAAAAATTTCCGCGTTTATAACCTTGAATCACAAGCTGATTAAAAAATCTGTACCGCTACGTGCCTTTTTTGACACTTATAAATTATTATGATTACATACATAAGACCAATAAATTTTACCGCCTTGTTTTGCTAAGATAAAAGATAAATCAAGCCAAATTCATCCATAACAATAATATGTGGATAATAAACCAATTTCTATAGTCCACAAACTTTCCACAAGATTAAGTTATCTATGCAATAAATTGTTATAGCTGCTACCCGCTATTTTAATCTGTGGTCTACAAAAGTGACGTTTGAACGATAAGTTTGTACTTTATATCATTTTGTCATTCTTACGTTGCATTTTAATTAATCATGCGCAAACGACATTATCTGATTTAAAAATATATGAAGAATTAAGAGTATTAAACAATTATTATCATATTAAAATTGATGATTACAAGCGAGTTGAGAACCTATACCTATCTGATGCCCAAATATAAAATTTTGAGGAATGCTAAAAATAATTCTGTTCCTATTTTCCTTTATTACAATGGTAATGAACATTTTACTCTCTTCCTTCTCTCGTCAATCATAATTTATTAGTCCCGGATCTTTATATTTTTAGACAGGGCAAAAACTGAAAAATGTTGCACCCCGCTAGCTAATATCATCTTCATCACATCAGCGAATAAAAAGGATCTATATTCTATACTGTATTCCTCGAAACCAAATTTATTTGCAACCTTCGAATTTGAATTTGCCGCCCGGGACATGGGTCCCAATTAAAGATTTTCCTATTATTTATCCTTGATATTATTTATACTGATCGAAGAACCAGTTGCCATTGCCTTAGTAACATAATTTATATCTCTATTTACCTCAAGACGTTTTAATAAGCCCGTAATATACGAGCCAAATAAATTCTATATCCGTATCACCTTCTGTGACCCGCCTCCAATAACCGATACTATCAATTATAATATATCGATATTCGATAAAAAGGATTATGTCGCCAAAGATTTTAAATAAAATATTCTTATCTAAAATATTAATAAAGATTAATTATAGATTTCTAAAAATAAGGTACATTATCTTTTAAATTTAATTTTAGCTCATTCGTAGAAATTATCGACTTGTTTTTAATTATGAAGTTGCTAAGCGTACGGAGTGTTTTATAAAAGAATTTGTTTACATATTACGGTCATGGGCTTGTGATAAGATAAAATTTACATAGTTGATGGTTACACAATACCATAAAATATGTACAAATATCGTAAAGCTGAAAATGTGTAAGCGAGATTTATATATCAAGTTTGAGTGCAAGGTTTTGAAAATGTTTAATATTAATTAGAATACAAAATACTTGTGTTTCGTTCTTTTTAAGGTTCTAATGCCACAAAGCTGATATCGGAACCCGTATAGGATCACCTTGTTGTCCGCCTGACACGACATTTTCTTAAAAATACATGAAGATTTCAAATGAAATTTATTGTAAACAGCTAATACATACTATGTTTATTATCTCTATTCGTTTTTGAAGTACCGTAACATGCACGTGAATACAAATGAAAAACTATTAGGAAATCCACTTAGAGTTTGTCATTTGAAGAATGTTTACGTGTGAAAGGTATTCCTCAAACAATGTCGATACTTATTTCTAGAAAATTACGTATCATATTCTTCATAGGGTTTCGTATCTAAAAGGTAAAAACGGGACCCTATTACTCAGCCTTCGCTGTCTGTCTTTCTATCTGTCACCAGGCTGTACTTCATAAACCGTTATAGTTACAAAGATGAAATATTCAAAAATTATGTATTTTCGTTGCTATCCCGCTATATCAACATACAATAAAATTAAAAAAAAATATGGAATACGATTGTACTAGATTTTAGTCAAATAATACTCATATCTTAGCATATTAAAAAATAGTTTATTCATAAAGACACGGTGTCCTTCCCTTTAATGTATGTATAAATTAATAATTATTTGTAGTGGCAATTTTAAATAAAATATCTATAATAAGTCAATTTAATGCAGTATTTACTCAATTTGAATTTAATATACATGAAAAAGTGTCGACTATATCATTAAATGTGTTTTACGTAATATCATATTATATTTTTCTATTTACCATTCAGTACCTAAAATTTAAAACCCTATTACTAAGCCTCCGTTGTCTGTCTGTATATTAAAAAACTCGGTTTAGTAAAGACAAAGTCAAAACGTTTATTTTCCAAATCGGCTTCCTTCAAAGCGCTTTTAGAGTCATTTACATAGTAAGTGTTAAGTCTCCTACTTTTAGATTTGAGTGTATGTCAATCTTACGTATTTTTTTATGTTATAGCAGGCAAGCGGGCATACGATTCGCATAATGTTAAGTGACAGATCGCAGCCCATGAACATCTGATAATCATAACTAATAGACATACTTAACAATTGAAGTGTTGCAGATGCCTTGCCGGCTTGAAGATAGGTGAGGGTTAGTAGATGATTAATGATAGAAAGTTCGGAGGAAGGGAACAGGGTGAGAATACAGGTGTGTAATTTGCGAACACCTGTAAATAGCCTTAGGTGTAGAGGATTTGTAAAGTTCAAAGAACGCACCTGTAGCAAGCATAGCCTCGTCCAGGGTGGCCGTGGACGAACCCAGGAACTTGCCCTTCTTCTCCATCTTCAAGTTCACCGCCAAATCACCGGGCTGTAATCAAATATAAGTAGCTTGAGCAAGTATTGCACTAGAATAGGGCTTTGAATATAAATGTAGTGTTTGTAGAAATATAATTTTAGTCAGTTAGCGAAGTAGTGTGACTTCGACCCATCTAATTACTAATATTATAAAGAGGAAATCTTTGTATTTTTGTATGTCTGTATAATATATTGAATAGGCTCAAAAACTACTGGACTGATTCTTCCGAATCCGTATAGGCTACATTTTATATGATATATTATATATGTAGGAGCGTCATAGGCCTCATTGCGGTCTTTGCTAGCGTCCATTTTGTACATCGAATT
>LQNK01001737.1:488902-501402 GCA_001586405.1 Phoebis sennae | reverse complement strand
ATTTACTGGATGTGAAGAGTTATTATTTAGCTCTTCAGTTTTCAATTGGAACGCAATCAGGAGCAATTGCCGTTCGATTGACATTGATTGATTCGTTAATTGCATGTGTGACGGGAAATCAATTTATTGCGAATATTCCGTGAAAAATATGAATTTTAAACCGTTTTAGATGTGTTTGTACAGAGCACCGTCAGAGCAAACATTTGAAATTGATAGTCAACAGAAATAGTCAAATATATTTAGAATATTATTAGGATAAGTCGAAGTTTCTACTGTAACTGTTTCCACAATATCATACAGTGGCAAGAGAGAGTATGTGTTCATGTTTCGCAGTATAAGAAATAACCTTTACCACTTAATATCAGGTGCAACGTATTTCCGCTACAATTTATGATATTTAATAGTAATGATGGTAAAGCAAAAAACCAATCAGCTCACGAATTGTCCACCACTTATTATTATAAGTTTTCAATCTTCTTCTTTCTTTCTATCTTTTTTTCTTTCATTCTTTCTTCATTTCTTTCCTTCTTTCTATCTTTCTTTCTTTCTTCATTTCTTTCTTTTCTTTCTATCTTTCTTAAGTTTTCAATTCAAATCATTAATGGCCGGTTTCTGAGTCACTTCTACGTTAGTTTATCTATTCGATAGCGCTAAACGTCTAATTGAGGGTAACTATGACAATTACGTTACTTTGCAACGCATTTTGTCAAATTTTGTCTGAAATTTGTTTGATATCACATGACTGTTTGAAATTTTTATACATTTATTTATTTATTTAAAAGCTTACATTATTATTATAGGCTTAGCCTAATACAATAATGTAGAAACTTACATCTTTTAGCAACTTGAATATTAATTAATTAATTGAAACGAATCCATAATTATTGATAGTTTAACTAAGATACTTAGAAACCGGGCATAAGACGTCGGAAGTTAAGTTCACATTTGCACAAGTCACATGATCCATTGATGCTTGACATAATCGGGATGTCTCAGCAATTAGCGGCTTGAGGCTTGAAGCGGTGCTTGTCATGTCATGGGGCTTAATGCAGAGAGATTGGGAGCAGTTCAGGATACATGAGGATTTAAATTGGGTCATGCAAATGTTAGTACCTTTTAGGTTGGTATCGTAGACACATTTTCTTTGATTTAAGGTTTTTGAATTAATATTAATTTATATGCTGTGTATTTTTCATGGCTATAAAAGGATATTTGAACTGGTTTTAATGTCTGTTTTTCATTAGAATAAAATAACATTGGACCAGTATAGTATTATATTATCTGTGATTAGGCCTAAATATCGACCTATATGTATCCACTCACATTTGAGTAATCTATACTAATAATATGAGATATCTGTTTGTTTGAACTATTGGTCCGATTTGAATAATATTTTTGTGTTTAATAGATCAAGGAAGGCTATATAACGTTATGATACGTATTATCCTTTTGTCTTCACTATCCTCACTAATGTTATAAAGAGTAAATATTTATTTGTTTCTTCCTTTAGTATTGAATAGGCTCCGAAACTACAGGACCGATTTGTATAAAATTTTGTACAGATTCTTTGAAACTCCAGGAATGACATAGTATAGTTTTATCCCGAATATCATAGGCAAACGGGATATAAACGCAGGTGAACCGAAAGTTCAAATAGTTTTCAATATAATTCAAACAGAAATAAGTAGATATTCGCATTACTTAACATTACAGAAATCTAATTTGAAACAATGGTTTTGATGGAGGCAGACGTTAATCAGTACATAGTTTATAGTTTCTTAGTAAATAAGGTGAATCGTGAAGAGGGTACCCTTGGCCGAGACATGGATCGGTTTGTTTACTGAATTACACAATTTTATATACTACGTGTATCTCGCGGTTTTACCTGTCAAAATATGATTTATTTATGTATTACGTCATGTTACAAAATACAATATACAATATGTTGATTTAACGATAAGTGAGCTATCGTGTAATTAGTTGTATTAAGACGGTTTATACTCACTGTATTTTAACTCGATTTAGACCGACAGTTTCGGACCGATTCGGAGGTCCTTCATCAGGGGGAGTAAGACGTTTAAGAGGTCACGTCTCTCCTTATGCGAGGTAACAATATACAATGATTTTACATTCAAAGATTCAGAATTTAACAATATAACAATATAAACAAACGAAAAATCTTTTCTCTGTATAATATTAGTATAGACTATCAAGATAATATAATTATGGACTGTGATCAGTCGCTTCACATTAGGTGAACCGCATGCTCTTGCCTTGCCTCTTGAACGAAAAACAGCTTATTTTATAAATATACTAGCTGATCCGCGCAGCTTCGTATAACAGCTATAAAATATAGCCTATGTTACTCGTGGATAATGTAGCTTTCGAATGGTGAAAGAATTTTTAAAATCGGTGAGTAGTTTTTGAGCCTATGCATTACAAAAAAGAAAGTTTTCCTCTTTATAATATTAGTGCAGATAGTGTAGATGAAAGGGGTAATTCGACGATTTCTATACTAATTTTCTCTTAATAATAGAAACATAGATTAGTAGAGACATAAAAAATCAATACAAGTTTTCCATAATAATATATAGTATTGTAAATCGGAAGTAACAACTTCAGTCATTAAAATCATTAAGCACCATAACTTCACCTCCAGCAACATTCAAAGCCACAGTAAACATTTAAAAAAAGATTCAAATTTCCAGTGTCACCTTCAACGAAATTGAGGCTGCAATAATTCACATCTAGTTAAAAGTGAGATCGTCAAACGTAATAAAGTGCAATTTTGTACACTTTTAGCAAAGCGAATTCGCTTGATGGGTTTGTAGGATGGGATGAAAGCTTAGCTGTTTGTGATCCCAAGTGTGCATATTTTGGAAATATTTTCTTTATTAATGTTCGGTTTCTACTGTTAATAGTTATGGCAGTTTAACTAAAATAGAAACCGAATAAAATTTAAATTTTTAAATATTCCTGGACATCTAACACAACGCCACCTAGTCCCAAACTAAAAAAAGCTTGTACTATGGAAATGAGAGAACTGATAGACATACTCAAAACATATTTTTTGTAAATATATGATCTGAATGTACTAATTATTTTTAAAAATCACGTGTATTTATTAAATTTTGTGTTTTTGATGTAAAGGGTAACAACTGATAATCAGGGTAACTTAAAACATTATTACCATCGTGAAAACGTAGTTAATCTTGCAGAAATAGTTTCTTTATTAAACGGCAAAATTTTCGACATTTAGCAGGATAATAAGAAGAATAAAAAGAATATAAAAAAACACTTTTAATATAAAGTGAATCGGGTTGCCATCACTTAACATTACGTGAACCGCATGCTTTTGCCTGCCATAACATAAAAATATAGAAGAACTTTAAATTAATTTGAAAAAGTTAAGACATTTTAAACCGCATCTAAAGATACCCATACCCCAGCATAACACACGAGCAAAGTTAGCACCAGTCCGGGCAATGCACTAAATTAACTGCAAAGTGCCAAACTAAGAGTAAATTTCAGGCGAAATTACTTAGTTTCATTTTAACAGCCATATTAAGTCCATGACAAAGCATGTCGTTGAAGAAACTTTTGGAAACAATTGAGTGAAACATATATTTTGTGAAACCGAGACAAATGCGGCTGGCGCTTTGCCAGAATCTGGATTTTGTTTTACACTCGTTCCGCGAGTTACATACGTCGTTACACAAATTTCTTTCCAAAATGTGTAAGAAAGTTTAAAAGAATGCCTTTTGTTATTCCCCGATAAGTTATCCACAATTCGGTGGGTGCATTTCATGCTCCTCAGTTGTTCGTTTTCCCGTACGAGAAGAAAGTCAGCAGTCCAGAATTAAGGCGCAATTTCATTGGTCGTTAAGTCGGTCGATATGTAGGACGATTAAGACCCAGCCCCTATAAAAATAAAACGAGTCGTTTTACTTAAAGTACAGACAATGTAAAATATCAAATCAATTTAAATAATGATTCTCAACAAAGTATGATTTTTACGGAAATAGAACCCACAACTAAGCTACCATTAAACCAACAGAAACCTGTCGTCCTATTTTAGCTGAAAAGTAATTCTTACAATATTAAGATATTAAACACTTTTTCAAGTTAAAGTAAAACCGTAGGTAGAATAAATAAGATTTTTCATTTACACTGTATTATTGTATCGCAATTATAATTCTATTTCTGAAAACCCATTTGTTGGTATCATTAACTTTACTCACGTGTATTCAAATTGTAGGTTTTCCTCAATAAATATAAGTACCTAATTAAAACAAACATAAAATAGTCGCAGAGTATTTAATTATAATTATTAGGTAAATATTTATATAAGTGATACATATTTAATATTTATTATTCAAAAACAAAATTTATTTCTTCAATTTTACAATTTTAATGCTACAAAATTACGTCAATTTAAAGAGATTCTTAAAATGTTAATTTAATGCATCTTAAATTCCATCATTCTGTGTCAATTGCAGAAAAGTGTATATAAATATTTAACTCCCACGCCACGACAATAAAAAGTATGAATAGCAAATACGCGCGAAGCACTATTCGAAATTTGAATTTCAAACGGCACAACAGGAATCGACGCTGATGGAAAAAAGATGGCCGCCATTGAAACGAAAAACAAAAGGAGATGAATTCTTATCCCGAATAGCCGGCTATAAAAGGATTCTCACAATAGCTAGGGGTAAAATGGCCGCCTGTAATCAGGACTATTGCGGAAACAATAAGAGATTTTCGAATTGAAGTCGCCTAGCTAAAGTTATGTGCAATTTAAAGTTCGTATCGGGGTCAGGCGGGCATATAATAAATTGCGGCGATACATAATAAGTAATGGTTTGAATAACTTATTACACTTTCCTGGTAAATAGTGGTGCAAGCTAGACATAAATTTGCACCTGGTGCAAAGTTCCCGAGGGAATAAGAAATTCTAGGCATAGCAAAAGCTATCCTATAACGTTGAAAAATCAATGAAGGAGTACTTTAGTTTATTTTAGTATTACAAGATTGAGTCGCCCATTTAATTCCCTGTAGAATATAATTTCAGCTGGTTAGGGGAGTCATCCCAAAATATTTTTTATGCTAAAGTAGACAAGCGGGGCATACGGTTCACCTGATATTAAGTGACTGACCGCAGCCCATGAATATCTACAACATCAAAGAATTGCTGATACCTTGTCGGCTTGAATTATTTACACTTGCATCTCGAAACAATACTTTCATAGTATCTCCCTTAACAATGAATGTTCCGTAGATGCGTAATCCCTATCTACTCCTGTTATATTTCTATATCTCCTGGCTCTTTTACGTCATCAATCCTTGCCTTATCTGTGGGCCACACGCTAGTGTGACAGTTATTCACAGGCGATCATATAATATTGATTGACGTGTATGTTTATATTATAGACTAGCTGTGTCCCGCGATTTCACCCGCTTATATCTGTTTCCCCATTCCGAGATTTCCGGGTTAAAAGCTGTGTCCTTTCTCGGTTTTCATCATTATGCAAAATTTCATCCAAGTGGTTTAGGCGTTAAGACATGCAAAGAGACAATTGAACTATGAGTAGGGATGTGATAGTTTTGATATTTTTGTATTAAACACGTCTCAACTACTGAACGTATTTTTATGAAATTTCGTATACAATTATTATATTATAAATATTATAACTGATTTAAGCGATGGGTACCTTTTATTAATCCAAAAACATCAAATTTAACTGAAACATATCAAACAAACTTCTTTCCAAGATTAAGTATCAAGTATTATACTACTAAAGTATCCAGCATTATCTATCATATATTATATCACCAATCTCTCCGTTAATCGTCTATAAAACAATGAATCACATGAATCCTTCACGATCGGACCGTATCGTAGGAACCGCGCGCAAACATTGACTCCAAGCAAACAGCCTTCAGCGGGTATCAATATTTGACGCATTCCGGCCTCAATCCTCGGGCCCTTTCACAATTCCAGTAATTCGGCTGAAAGGGCCTTGGTGATTTTTTGTGGAATGTAAATGGGGAAGGGTAAATCAATTTTACTTTGCGGATTGTTATTTTTCTAGTACTCTTTCGAGAATTTTCTCGTCGCCTTTAATCAGGCACAATTCTCTCAAAAGATGGCCGATACAACCCCTACCACTGTCTCGCCAATTGTGTAAATATCTATGACTAGCTGAGCTCTGCGATTTCACCCGCGTATATATCCGTTCCCGTAGGATTTTCGGTATAAAAACTATCCTATGTTATTCCTAAAGTTTCAAAGGATATCTCTGCACAAAATTTCATCCTAATTGGTCCAATAGTTTCGGAGCCTATTCAATACAAACAAACGATCAAAACTTTCCCCTTTATAGCATTAGATTGAGATTATGAGATTATATGTATTATTAAATTATAATGACAAATTAATTGTACATATACATGATATGGATATGTACAATTAATTTTTTTTTTTACATCAGGTACCAGACAAATTAATTGTACATATCCATATCATATATATGTACAATTAATTTGTCTGGTACCTGATGTAAAGAAATAGCAAAATCTGTGTACTATTACAAAAAAACAAAACACGGAAACTTTGACGTCACAAATTTAAAAAGGCAGAGGGCATGCCCGTAGATCCGCACTATTCATATTATGGTTTTTAAAAAACCGATTTCAAATTTTAGATGATAACTGTCATATTCCTAATTCCAGAGTAAATGCTTAGTGAACACACATTATCGAAAAAAAAATGTTACTTGTATGTTTTGACTTTTCATTACTAACATACTAACCCACAATCAGTGCTCGCCATAAGTAAAAATTAGCAAACATTTACGACTAATTAAAGCATTAGTATGGCACATTGTACCTCACTCTCAACACATTTCAAAACCTATAAACAATTATGATTTCGACATTACAATTAATATCTTAGACCCAGAGCATCCGACACGCAATTACGATCAATGCAGTTGGCCTTGGCGGTGCTGAATACAAAGTGGCCTAACTCGAGTGCCCTTTAAGGCACGGACCTTGTGAGTGCACAAAGCGAAATATTTTTATTATATACAGCCTTCTGCGCGCCCTGCATAGCCTTAATGAAGATTAATACGTTAGATTTAGGAGCGGAAAATAAGGGAAAAGCAAAAAGATGTACCTTATCGTGCCTGATTTAAAATTTAATATTTGAACATCGATTTTCTATACACGCATAGTAATTATAAATGACCACCTCCCAAGCAGATGACCGGCGTGAAGCAGTATTACACTGCATTTCGAACGGTGAGCGGAGGCCCGGAGGCCTGTATTTCCATCCGATTCTTCTCCCATACTGTTCTACTCCTGTTTCAATCTTCCATCATTAATCCTCTAATCATCCTCTCCTTCCTTGATATTTGCATGTTAACTATAAATTATAAATTCCATGAATCTAAATCACAATTCAAGGAATCGCATGTGCATAATTAAAAATAATTTATTCTTATTCATTTTAATTAAAACAATAGCAGATAACAATTCAAATGAAATCACAAAAATCGACTTAGTTTACGACGACATTAAGTTCTGACAAACAACGCAATCAAATTAATTCTGGAGATCAATTAATGAAGGCTGTAAATCTGGGAATTTATTTGAATTTTTATCATCATATAAAAGTGCTATATTGTTTTCTTATTAAAATTTTATTCTTAACATATAAAATGTAGCTGTTATGCGACATCTCGACGTCTATATAAACACGACCAACTTAATATAAAGCTGACTCTCCCATACACTACTGGACATTGGCAGAATCCTTTATACAGAGGGAAGCCATTTTAACAGAAGAGGAAGAAGAAGAAATGAATATAGTTTGAAGGAAAGAGCTAGGCACCTCCTGACGTCGAATATATTGTTATACTTGCCCCATTATAATTAGCAATTCATTTACTAGCTGTTCCGCGTGGCTTCGCTACCGTAACATAATGTTATAATACTTGTCGTGGATAATATAGCTTTCGTATGGTGAAAGAACTTTTAAAATCGGTTTAGTAGTTTTTGAGCCTATACTTATTTACTCCAATGGTGCTGAAACCCCGAAATGGGTCTTCCTCCAAGACGAGAACTAGCAAACAAAGTTTTCCTCTTTATAATATTAGTGTAAAACATTTTCTGACAAGTTGTCCTAAAATTTACCTCCCATTATATATCTTACTTGTGTAGTCCACAACAAGTCAATCGCGCCCTTCCCGACTCACCCACATACCCCAAGAGGTACCTTTTCCGTTCAAACTATGTGTTTCCGAAGCTTCGCTCGCATTAATTTCAGAATAATAAGTAGCCTATTTATATACGAAAACTCAACAAAATCCGTTCAATAATTGAGTCGTGATTGACACACAAACTTGCACATGTTAATATTAGGATTTATTTGAATTATATTATGTTATGTGATTTAATAATATAAAAATATATAATATTATTTTTCCTGTGGAAGATTTAGTACAGTATAGTGTATAATTATGTATGTACATAATATTATAAGAACAAACCGGGCGGAAGTTAGTAATCTATACATATAATAAAGGAGTAACCGAACCATTTCTGTACATTGAATATTTTTCAAAAAGAGTTATTGGTATGTAATATGTATGTTCTATAGATACCTAAACCATGGTTAGAAAAATTTTTTTCTGTTTGTCTGTTTGTCTGTTTGTCTGTTTATCTGTTTGTATGTTCGTCAATCACGCAATAACCACTGGACAGATTTTGATTGAATTTTACATGTTGATAAACCATGATTAGGTGCAACTTATAGGCTACATTTTATTTGAAAAAAATATTTTAGGGGTGGCTTTCCATACATGTAAACGGAGGGTAAAAAAATAAATTCGCGAGTACATCATTGTATGAGGTGTCATTAGATAGGTCTTTAAAAATGAAATAGAGGTTTGTAAATGCGTTTTTTGCTAACATACATATTTTTTGAGATATACTCTTCTAAAGTCGTGAAAATGTCATACCACGTGACAATGAGAGATTTTGGTTCAGTTGCGGACATACCTTTTATACTCTAAACGTATGGATTAAGACGTTAAAACACTCAATAAATTCTCAAAAACTTTAAAAAAATGACTAACTCTCCGCCCGCGGCTTGCCTCGCGTGGGCTACAATTTTATGTTTTTTGAGGAGGCGCGCGCACTGTGAGATTTTGATCAAACCTATTTCCAAAGAAAATAATAAAAAACTAGGTAATAAATAGACATGCACATAATATATCAGGGGTCCTGTGGCTGTAATTTTTTAAACTTTTGTTGTGCGCCTCTAAAAGTACAGAAATTAGTAGCCCACGCGTGCGAAGCCGCGGGCGGAAAGCTAGTATGTAATAATCCAAGATTATGATTATTTCTAATTATCTTCTAATGATGAGGCTTTTTATCATATAAATAATGACGGCTTGCAAATAACTATTAAATAAGTTTCCACCCGTGACTATACTACTCATAAATCGTATAGCCGTTTTTGCATTTTGAAATAAAACATCCAAACATACAGACCTTACTTATAAAATATACGATAACCTATTGTCAGATGTGGTTAATATCTCTACAAATATACCAAAGATGAAGTGTTTGGTTGTTTGTTAATTTGAACGCGATAATCGATTTGAAAAAAAAAATTTGTGTTGGATAGACCATTAATCACTAACAGCTGTTTTCACAAACAGTACTATGAGTTCTCACAATGCACAGAATCCCATAAAATAATTCATAGACGTTTCATAGGATTTGTTAGTGCTTAAATTGGTTATTGTGCTTGAATTGAAGACCCATCATTTGAAACGCATTGATTCTATGCATAGATTTTGATATTTTACTTACGCCGTTGATTGTGGGTTTGATCCCCACGAGTATATAATTATGATGTGATGAACATTGTAATTATCTACTGGGTGTTAATGTATCTATAGTTATCTAGTTACCACAGTACAAGCTTTGCTTAGTTTGGCACTAGGTGGCGTTGTGTTAAATGTTCAGGAACATTTATTTATTGTTGTATTAACTTTGTGAATACGGATGTATAAAACATAAGGGAACAAGGGAAATTAAATATATTTGAGGAAAATCAAGGGCAAAAATAAATTGTAACCTAATCTTGAGTAACAATGTTTAAAATTTTAAATATTATTAGAAAATAAATAAACCTTCGGAATGAATGTCATAAACCGTTATTAATGGGTTTAAAACAGGATAATTAACGAGCAATGTGACCCCACGGTTCAATGAACGGACAGATTTGTTATAAACAATCATATGACCTTTAGAAACAGTGACAAAACTAGTTTTAGTATAAGAGCTTAAAATAAAATCTTTTGTAAATACACGTTTTTATATTTTACTGGAATGTTTTTTATTAACAAATTGCTTAATAATATTTTAGATGAATTATCATTTCTTCAATGATTTCATTATAAGGTATGGATAGTTGATATAATAATACAATAAACAGTTTTTGATAACCAGATTATCCTCATACGAGAGAGAAGTCAACTAAATTAATAATAAAAAAAATAAAATGAAAAACAAACATATTCAATGTACTGAAAAACTATTTTTACAAATTCACACAATATTTACCACTTCCCAAAAATGTTTCAAAATCATTCTTTTCTTTTTTTTTCTTCTTCTGTTAAACCATTTTTTCTCAAGAAATACAACTGTATCCTATATATTTAAAAGACGTCTTTTTATTTTTTGAACCCCTTTTCCTAAAATTATAATACGCAGGATCATCCAATTTAACACCTACTCACATCTAAATTAAATAAATTTAAATAAATCCTTCACTCGAATATCTAGCTCTTAAACTATTAAAGTCAAAGACCCAAGCAGGTAATAAAATTGTATTTTGCATTGCAGAATTAACATCATCAGCATAAATAATACCAATAAAATCGATTCCTGATACCTCTCAGCGTTATTGTATTGGACGCATCCGTTTTTGATATTGGACAATTATTTAAGCCATACATACGTTAATTAATATTTCTTTTAACGCGGTTTTATAATACCGTGTGAAAATATTATGAATAGAAATAGTCGAATTATAAATCACTAGCTGATCCGCGCGGCTTCGCTCCCATTTTATATATAATATTATTATATACTAGCTGCGCACCAGGGCTTCGCTCCCGTGGGAATATCGGGATGATATATAGCCTATAGCTTTCCTCGATAAATGGGCTATCTAACACTAAAAAAATTTTTCAAATCGGACCAGTAGTTTCTGAGATTAGCGCGTTCAAACAAACAAACAAACAAACTCTTCAGCTTTATATTATTAGTATAGATATAGCCCTTAAAATATAGCCTATGTTACTCTTGGATAATGTAGCTTTCTATGGTGAAAGAATTTTTAAAGACGGTCCAGTAGTTTTTGAGCTTATTCATTACAACCAAACAAACAAAAAATTTTTTTTCTTTATAATATTAGTATAGAATACCATTATTGCAAACACACTTAATTTATCTGCTAGTTTTTGACTGCGGTTTCGCTCGCGTTTAGAGCTATACAGATCAATCATATAGTGCAGGTATATATTGTTTCAAAATTTGTTCAGCACTTGCAGTTGGATACAGATATATCCAACTTATAATTTATAGGTAACATATTAATTTATAACACAAATAAGATTGTCTTTTTATAACTACAATACATGCAAATGTTCTTGAATATTCCATGTAAAGTGCTTAGCATATGTAACTTATTACCATTAAATGCCAGGATATTAGTTTTTAGCATAACAAGTAGACTTCCGACAATCGATCAATATTTTCCATTATTTTTTATTTATATTATTAACAAAGGCATTTCGTTCACATGCAGATAGACGCTTCAATGTCGATTTCATCACGGAATTGAGGCTTAATTTTTATTGTTGCTATTTTATTTTTTAGGTGTATTATTAATATTATATATGCTCCGTCGCTTTGGTTAGGTGCTAATATAACCGTGATAAATTTTAAAAAGCTAGTTTTACTAATTTTTATTTGCATGAAAATCACAAATTAATTCCTGTAAACGTGGTCGATGATGTGGTAGTATATAATATTGTAGTATTATTATATGTGATAATAGTATAATATTGTAGTATTGGTCTTATGGGCCGTAGTTTTACGACTATACATGGAAACTTGAAATCTAAACATGTGCCAGGCTCAAAATTTCGCTTACGTTTTCCTCTCATGACTTCAACTGCACTAATAATTTTTCAAAACTTAAACCTCAAAGGGATCAAAACTATCTGTTTATATATGTATTTATAAAAGGCAAACATTATATTTTCTAGACGTACCTGGGCGAACCGACATACAGGGAAGAGCTAGTAAATAAATACATCAAAAGTCAGTTCTTAACATTCATAAAGAACATCTTAAAAGATGAGTTGTATCGAGATAATCATAATCACAGATTAGAGAATAAAAGGCAGATGGAG
>LQNK01001737.1:468871-487745 GCA_001586405.1 Phoebis sennae | reverse complement strand
TATATCTGTTTAAAACAGTTTCAAAATTTGTTCAGTAATGACAGTTGGATACAGATGTATCCAACTTATAATTTATAGGTAACATAATAATTCATAACATAAATAAGATTGTCTTATTATAACTACAATACATGCAAATGTTCTTGAATGTTCCATATAATGTGCTTAGCATATGCAACATATTACCATTAAATGCCAGGATATCAGTTTTTAACATAACAAGTAGACTTCCGACAATCGATCAATATTTTCCATTATTTTTTATGAATATTATTAACAAAGGCATTTCGTTCTCATGCAGATAGACGCTTCAATGTCGATTTCATCACGGTATTGAAGCTTAATTTTATTATTGTTGCTGTTTTATTTTTTAGGGTATTATTAATATTATATATGCTCCGTCGCTTTGGTTAGGTGCTAATATAATCGTGATAAATTTTAAAAAGCTAGTTTCACTAATTTTAATTTGGATGTTTGGATGATTGAAGAACACAAAATAATGCGGTTTTTTCCTCTAATAGCAAGATAATTGTAGTATTGGTTGTATGTGGTGTAGTTTTAAGTTATTACAGATGAGGCCGAGTATTAGTGAAGTCCTGAATAACTTCATTACTCATGTCATAGAAATTGCCAAAAGTCGAAAAATCATGATTCAAGTAAACCATTGAAATACCGTCTTAAAATAAAAACAACCTAAATTACTTTTATCAACAATGACACAAAAAGACATAATCTCAAGCCTTCCTCGAAATTTCCTTTCAGTATAAGGTACCTTCACATTGATAATATATATATATATACACACAGAATGTAAATTTTCCTTGACTTAGGTTGAGTGAAGTGCAGAAATGCACAAGGAACGCATAAGAATTTATTTATAAAAGTCAAACGTAATTGACTTGCGTATTTTCTAAACGCAAATACATCAAAAGTCAACAGCTCTTAACAATCATAAAGAACATCTTAAAAGATGAGTTGTATCAAGATAATCATAATTTTATGCTCAATGCATGCGCTGCGCAGTACGTATGCTAATGTAATGCAAATGACATCAATTAAGATGGTTTTAATTATCAATAACAATCAATAAGATCACGTGGTTTATTGATGCATAGGGAACACGTGTTTACCATAAACATTAAAAGGAAATTGAGCAGAATTCACAAAGATGAGGTAAAACATTGTGTACCTAGAAATTATGAAGGTGTGAATCTGGTTATTAATACAAAATATAAAATACTAGCCGCGCCCGCGGTTTCTCCCGTGTAACTTCTGAACCCTTACCTATATGTAAACTAAGTTTCATCATAATTGGTTCAGTAGTTTTTGCGTGAAAGAGTAACAAACATACTTACATACATAGCGGCTAGTAATTTATTAATTGAGAAAAAATTGTAACTAAAGAAAAAACTAATAGAAAAAGTAATGCAAATAAAAATCAAGGATATAACTCATAAAATTTTTCTCCAAAATAAAGTATTCCAGTTTAAATAGCTTGGTCCTACGTTAGAATATATCTGAGCACAGAACTAAAACATCTGACCCTAAAACGGAACACACCTAAAACTATTTCACCGCCAAACTACGCAGAACACAAAATCCTTTAGCGCGAAATGTTCACGGAAATAAAAAGGCGTTTTTGAACGAAGCCTTGACGAATGAGCTTTTTGCTGCACCTCGGGTTTTAATTAAAAGGCAAAGAAATTCGACAAAAACAACGGATGGACGGATTATAAAAATTTCCAGCGGGTTTTCCGTGTCCTATAAGTTTGACGCAGAATTTAATTTCAGTTTATAATGCGTTATTGATTAAGGCTTTGGAAAATAGTTTATGTAAATTTGCGCATAGTTCGTATTCATCAGTTTTCGTTTGAAGTTGTATAAATTGTAATAATAAGTATTTTTTTTCTTGAACTAAAAGTAACATGCCATTCCATCAAGAAATCAATACAAAGTATATATAATTATATTAATGGCATCTCAATTGATAATCGATGAACGATCTTTAAAAGCAAGCCACAGTACACAATACAAACAGTGGTACAATTTCATAGTACAAATAATGATGAGTTGGTCACAGTTCAAAAACTGTTCTTTGCTATTGCAACATGCATTATAAAGAACTAGTTTTCCTGGACTTCAATCTATGAAGTGAAACGAAAAAAGTGTTACTAGTATTCAGTTTATTGTGTTTTTAGAGTTACATACCTAAAGAGTAAAAACGGAACCCTATTACTAAGATTCCTCTGTTTGTCATCAGGTTGTATCTCATAAACCAACAGCCAAAATTAAGACAAATTATTTCTTTCCACTGCCGCTATAACAAGAAATACTAAACATGAAAATTAATTATTATGGCGGTCTGATACGTAATCCTTCGTTTGCCATTGCAACTCGTACTTGGCAGTTTTTTTCCTATTTATTTATTAAACTTTACATTCTTGACCTTACAGCTAATTGTACCAAAACATAATTAAATAACAAATATAATAAATACATAGACTCCAAAAATATGGTACGTAAAGAGGTAAATAGGTTTTCAATTACTAGTTATTCATCTCAGTTAAAATGCCTTAATTAAAAAGGTTCAAACAACGGATGGACGGATTATTTCCAGTGGGTTTCCAAGGTTTTTTCTACAACTTTGACGTTGCAGTCTTTAATCTAGGTTCATAATGCGTTATTGATTAAAGCTTTGAATATTGTTTATTTTTGTATAAGTTCATGTTGTTTAGTTACTTGATGTTTTTAATATTCTTTTTCATTCGGAAATAGGGACAATTGATTGTGGGCAATAAAGAATCGTTAGCTCGATTAACGATTGACTTATTTTTATGCAAGTCACAGTACAAAATACAAACAGAGGTTCACCTTCAGAGTACAAATAATGAATAGTCACACCGGTCACAGTTCAAAAATTCACCAATGGGATATTCATTATAAGGGACGGGTTTTTCTTTGACTTCAGAAAAAACAATTAATTAACACCTTTATAAAATTTTAACGATTATTTATTATAAAGTCCACTGAAAGTTACATTTGAAGTTACGTAAAGTGAATTCAAAGTTTGTGGGATTGCAACCCTAGTCCCGCGGCCGCCATCTTAGCAAACTGATGCATAATTTTGTTTTGTCAAAGGTTAAAAAAATCATACATTTACATGGACTAATATCCAGTTCCTATAAAAATAAAACTAGTCTTACTTACGAGCAGTACAATATCCTACTAGGCGTAAGTCTAAAACGCATCTATAATAAACGTGGCGTTAACATAACTACCAAACTTGGTTTCGATTGGTTGATTAAACCGCTCGTAAATCAATTCGTATTTGTTATTCTATGATGTTTCGTTGTTTATAGGAACTGTGCCTTCTACAATTTTATAAAGAACTGATTGTTCTTACAAATTAAATAAACTAATTCCCCTTTTAGAGCTCGCAGTTGTACAAAAATACTCCTAACAGTAAAAGTATTTCCAACAAAACCTTCAGACAATAACAAAGACCACATTAACCATAAGTAAGGAATCCGATACCTTATTAAGCTGTTCATTTATCTAATGAAATAATTGGTATTGATACCTTGTACAAAGGGATTTTTGGAGTTGTCTCTACGTTTTCACAGAGTACAATAGCTTACGAATGTATAAAGACTCAGAAACTTAAATTATATTGACCTCCTTAAAGGTACAAGGATTTTTATCAAAGTGTGTCTTGTATAAAAAAAGTACAAAATGATAAACTTTTTTATATAAGATTAAGCGGTCATTTGACCAACGTTTGACTTGATCTAGAGTCATAACGTGGTCTAGGTTGGAGCATACCTGCTTAATAAGTGCCTATTCACGTTTAAAGTTAATTGAATATTTGGGGGTTAGCTTAATATCTGAAGCTAAGTACTTTGTAAAAAGTTTACATCAATAAAATATGTCCTATTTTATTCTATTCCATTCTAAGGTCCTTCGTTACTCAAAACTGCCAATTGGTAAGTGACATTTCTCAAAGGATTAAAGAACCATAACTTGAGGACTAATGAGAAAATTCGCTTAACAATACAAGATTTTAACGGTTACTGTATTCAGTAGTTAATCTTACACATTGTAGCATATTATTGCCGTTTGTCCACCGTAGTCCGTAAACGAGCGATAAAACAAACAATAAATACTATTAGACATAAATTTTACTGCTTCCTTTGCAGCATTTTAGGTATTGCAACTTTTATACCATGATGCAAACGACCTTGGCCCTTATAGATGAGGTGATAAGATCTTAAGTACAGCATCGAAAATTTAGTTCAAATATGTGCTCACTATGTAATATGCATGCGGTTAGAGTTCCATTTCAACTACTAGAAGATGTATCCTACTAATATTATAAATTCGAAAGTTAGAAAAAACTAAATAGATTTGGATGAGACTAGAGAATATAACTTTTATATTAGAAGAGTACAAGGCTACAATTTAACGATTTTGGGTAATTCGACTATAATATACCTACATTACAATTCTGCGATTTCTTAATATTCAAATTGATTTATGATATAAATGCCGGTTTATTACATGACATTATTCTATAAACTCTTTTGAGAAAAGAACAAATTGTTGTCACCTGTGCATTTGTATGGGGGAACTTTAAATAAAAAACTTTCATACATTCCGATAAAATTAAAAAAATATATTACACTTACTTTACTAATTAGATCAAGTTCTTCCAATATCAGTTTAAAGTTCCTGAATATCTTTTATATTTACGAAATAATCGCGTGGTCACACTTAATATTTACAACTGTATATATTATGTTATTCTATTATCCATCATTCTTTTTCACTCATCCTCTCTCTCACTACCAGCTACTCGCATGATTTATGGAATTACCGTGTTAATAAATAGTGATACTAAATATTAGATCACTACGATATACCTTTATTATTAACTAGCTTTCCGCCCGCGGCTTCGCACGCGTGGGCTACTAATTTCTTTATTTTTAGAGCAGCACCACTAAAATTAAAAAAAATACGATCGCAGAACCAGTGATATATGCGCATGTCTATAGCTTTTTTAATAATTTTCTATGGAAATAGGTTTGACCAAAATCTCACAGAGCGCGCGCCTCTTTAAAAATACAGAAAATAGGAGCCACGCGAGCGAAGCCGCGGGCAGAGAGTTAGTTATTTTTTAAGGTTTTTGAGTATTTATTGAGTGTTTTACCGTATCTATACGTTAAGAGTATAGAAAGACATAACCGCAAGTCAACCAAAATCTCACATTGTCACGTGGTATGACATTTTACGACTTTAGAAGCGTATATCTCAAAAAATATTTATTTTAGCAGAAAACGCATTTTGAAACCTCGATATCATTTTTAAAGACCTTTCTAATGAAACCTCACTCAAAGTTGTATTCGCGAATTTGTTTTTTTACCCTCCGTTTACATGTATGGAGAGCCACCCCAAAAATATATTTTTTTAAATAAAATGTAGCCTATAAGTAGCACCTAATATTGGTCTATCAGCATGTGAAATTTTATAAAAATCTGCCCAGTGGTTATTACGTGATTGACGCACATACAAACAGATAAACAGACAAACAGACAAACAGAAAAAAATTTTTTTAACCATGGTTTTGGTATCTATAGAACATACATATTGCATACCAATTACTCTTTTTGAAAAATATTCAATGTACAGAAATGGTTGGGTTACTGCTTTATTATATGTATAGATTATTATTTACAAGTTGATCGCGGTCACTCGTGTATATATCCCGTTCCCGTAGGATTAAAACTATCCTATGTTTCTCGGTTTTCAAAGAATCTCTATACAAAATTTCATCGAAATATGGCCAGTAGTTTTGGAGCCTATTCAATACAAACAAATAAATAAATCTTTCCTCTTTATAAAAGTATAGATTATTACATTAATACTAGATACTATTTATTTAAAGTATGTATGTATAACAAGCCTATGCATTAGTTGTTATTTTTTGTTGAATTTTATACCCAATATTAGCACATATGTATTTAATATGATGTATATCATTAAAATTTATTACTTATAAGTTCGGTTTTAATAACATTTGCAACTGCTGTCAATAGGTACTGAAAATCAGTGTGAGAGGCACCGATTTATCACACACACTAAAAATAACCAGTAAGAAATACATTAGTTTTGTATTTGTAACTTATTTATGTTTGTGTGTGTCAAATAAATGTATATCTTTTCTTAACTCGCCCTTAAAAACTGCAATCACCATTCAAACGTTGTAAGATACTAACAAGATGACATCACAGCGCATCACCAATCTTACGAGCAACCGGTTGGATCATATGGGTTTCTAGTTCAATAACACTGTTTACAATTTAAATCCTTAAGATAAGGTCAAACGTTTATTTTTATGCAGCTAGTTAATGTTTTTGATCTTTTTTCGCTTAATGAAATACACAAGAATCGACTTTCCTGTTTTTATGTTGTCGGTATATTTACAAATACAACTTCAGGATCCTACTAAGATTTCTCATTGGTAAAATCCTAATAACAATTTTTAAATCTCTGTCTATTAGATTTAAACATTGACTGGATTCACTGTTTTTATTTATATTAGACATTTAAAAGTGGCTAAGAAATAAGGAACTAAACAACTTACCAAAATATTATATACAAACTTTATTTTTTTTTCATCTATAGGTTAGGTAAATTTTTATTGCATAATAAACTCAGAATTTAGATTTAAATAAAATGTTAAAACCTGTAATTGGCTTAACTTGCTCTGTATTTTGGATAAATTGTCAATATTTTTCTGCAACGCTGTTGTTTATGTTAAAATTAATAAATAAATAAATTCCCACACCTATTAAATTGTATTTTGTGAATTAAATTCATCCAAACAAATATATAGAATGCCCTTAAACCTTACAAAACAATTACAGATAAGCTTTGAGTTTCATCACAATAATGTCAAGTTCGCGCCAAACAGGTTTCAAACTGGCAACAATATTTAATCTGTGCGCAATGGCGGAATGGCGGGAAAAATGACGTAACTAATATTGAGGACAAACGCATTGTTTATTTCAAGCACTTGCATGTTGGAATGTAATTAACATTAATGTCGTTCTAATAAGCGTTAATATAAATATACTTATGTAACAAAAAATATAAAATGCGGCGATAAACTTGACTTACTAATATGAGAAAATCGTTTGCATGGTTTCGAAAATATGCACTACGAAGGGCAAGAAAAAATACTGTTTATTATAAATTTTTTTATAGTCTGTGTCACATAGAGGTCGATTATGGATATTTTACCTGTGGCATATTATTATAAATAGTATGTAATTATCTATATTATATAGTAGTCGAGAAGTGAGGATGGATGTATGTTTTAACTACTTCACGCAATATCTACTGCACGAATTCGGTTGAAACTTCAGTGGTATAGTTTGGACATCTGAATAACTCTGAATAGTCCATAAATTTAGTACACAATAATACTATCTACCCATAATATCAGGATAAATATCAAGTCAGTAAAAGTTCTGTGAGTGACAACGTAGGCAAAAGTTATTTTCCAAAATATAATTAAATTAAACTATTTCAAGAATTCAGAACTATGAAGAATTAATAAAACTAGAAATTATAATCAAACTTACTAAAGAAAAAATATATTTCGTTAAGGAAAAGACCACAGACAACATAAACAGATTCAATAATGAAGCTCAAGGTTAGAGCCGCGTCTAATTATGGTTTAGTTTTCTACATTGTCTATGAGTTGCATTGTTCGCATGTCATTCGTTACTATATTATTTAAAAGGTAAAGAATTTTGTTTGCGTTTCACACAAAGACTCAAGGAGACATATTTTTCAAATGTTTTGTGATGTCCCTTGGAATATTTTACGCATTTGTAACTTGTTGTGTATTATTACATGCCATATAATATGATACTGTATAGCTGAAAGGTTTGTTTAAACTTGCGGCTCTATGAAAATATCGGATGGTTTTAAAATAAAAATTCTAGGTATGACAGGCAGGCTACCTAGTCTTACGTAAGCACATGGGTGGAACCACGGGTTACAGATAGTGTTTTTGTAAAGTGAGTTGTTGGTCTCTGGTTGGGATCTCGGGTTATTGAGATTTTCTGACCAAAAATCTCAAACTTTAGTTGTAGAGCACGTAAAGCCGTCGGTCTTGCGTCTGTTCTGTCTCCGGTGTTGTCATAATTCCGTCCCATAGGATCATGAGGATTAAGGAATAGAGAGTGCACCTTGACCACACACTATCGCTTTTGGTTTTTTTTTGTTTATTATCTCGCATGAAGTTAGCTGGTTTCTGCAGGAATTCGGTTAGAAGGCACGTATCTTATAAAGCTATGTACGTAAAAGTAAATAATATAGAACCCACTTACGATATATCAGTTGTTCCCTACGTTTTCTGGTATCTGTAACAAATAAAGAGAATTTAGTAATTTCTTATATGTATTTAAAATTGAGTCACATGACTCATGATATATATGATAAGGATATTTAAAGACCCATGAAATTAATCATATTTTTTATTCCCTTTAAACATTACGTGAGTTATTTAAGCCCAATAACACCTGACTTATCTAAAAACAGAGTTCAAACTATCATTTTTGTCTTTTATAAAACACAATGAAGTATAGAATTTTAATATTTTAATCTCCATATTAGTATGTCATACTATTTATGAATAATAAATACGGTTGTAGGAGGTACCATTTAAACATTGATCCCTCTTATTTCCTATTTAATTTCCTTCCGTCTTTATGCTATTGTAACCAACAAGACTACCGAATTGAAGTTTTCACTTCAATATAATTGTAGATTTTATGCATTATGTGAGCCTCGTGTATGTGGCAATGTAAAAAAAAACTAAGTTCTATCCACATTTTCAAAGCGCAGTAACTACGTCATTTAGTTGCTAACAAGTACTGTCTAAGACTATTATTTTTATATTAAACGTGTATTATCTAACACCATTAGTATTTTTAATCTGCACGTGATTTTAAATCATAATAATTGACATTATATCGGAGTACAGCGGAAGGTCTGATTCACGTTTTCTTGTGCGCAATACTTTTATGAATTATGGATACGAGGCGATTTATTGCATTCAATAATGATATCTGCCTTGTGGTTTATATTGTCTTGGGGTATATAAATACGATATGCTGGTAAATAAATAAACCATTGTATGGTGTGTATAGGTGTGTCCATTTCTTCGACACGTTCAACGTTTACAACTTATTTTCTTGATAAAATTTATAATTTATGCATGCATTATGAATTTTATAAAGCAGAAAGAGAAAAGTCACAACCAGCACCACAACCACTTAGGTACATTAAATTTTAATTACTTTTAGATGTTAAATATTTTATTAAACAATAATAAATAATCCTTTGCACCTACAAAATATGTGTGCTGTGTTACACCAAATGTTTGTGTTATTTTACATGGATTTTTTACAAAATAGACCGGATAAATTGCATCCTTTGGCATATCCCGGTTCTTATAATAATAAAACGTCGTTTTACTTACGGATAATACAATATCCTACTAAGCGTAAGCCTAATGCGTATCTATAATAAACGTGGCGGCTTGGTTCCGATTGGTTGAAAACCGCTCGTTAATGAAACGATTCTGTTAAACTATACGTTACATCGTTTATAGCAAACCAGGCATTAATCGATCCTTTGTCACAGATAGCATTAATTTAATTATTCAATCAAGCATACTCAGGACTATTAGTATCAATTATCTATTAGAGTTGTTAAAATATCTATAATCCAAATGCTAGATTGGACAACATAATATGAACATTACACGTTTATAAATTCTTTACTTAATCCCAAAAACCTTAAGATTAAAACTATGGAATGGAATGGAACTATGGAATTAATGGAATTAAAACTATGGTGATGGAACAAGATGGCGGCCTAATCGGTACCCTATTTTGTCGCATATGTACTAATATGTTATTCGTAACAAAAATGTACTGTGATTCTACACAACTAGCCATCAGTTGATCACAAATCACAGCTAGTCATATGACTGTTTCTAAACTGTGGGTAGTTGGGTCGTGACGTGAATAAGACGTTCGAGCGCCACGACGCGACTGTTACTAATGAATGCAAATACTGAATGCAGCTATCTTTTATATTGAACTTTGACAATTGAGAAGTGACATTGGAAAGCACAGATGACAACCCAAACATGTTCCAACATGAAATTACAATTATCTCTAACGATCATAACATTAATAATTATATCTATGAAATATGGTGTAAAATTAAGAATCATATTTACTAAATGAAAGTCATACTTATCGTGAAATTATTGTGAAGGTAGATGATAAAAAGTAGTGTTGGCAAATGGTATAAAAGATTGGTGTCGCTGTAGAATAGGGGCAGGATTGTACGTTAGATTTAGGCTGCTACTAATAATGAACCAAAAGGTATAACTACACTAAAACGTGAGATGGGAACAGTTTTATTTAGTGCCTAAAATAGTATCTCTGGACGTGGGAAAAGAGTATTTGTTATACAGTAAAATATCTAATGCTTTTAATAATTACAATAAAGAAATTACTATAAAGAAATGTTACTAACAATAGTTATGTTGACCTAAGAAGGCAAATGTTACGTTAATATAACAAAAGTCCTCAATATCACATCGTATATCACTAGTGACCAAGCGGTGTCGGAAGCTGTCACCACTGCCAATGCCCTGGCCCTGATTGCAGGCGTTGGAGACCAGCCAAGAGTATTTATCACATGGATTAACTGGTTAAGGATTAGTTTGGTAACGAGACTGAACCGCTTAAAAATGTGTCATCAATTGAGGCTTTGGTTACAATGAAATAAACATAACCTCTCATCTTTTCTTTATTAGCTTTCCCGGCGAACTTCATACCGCAATTTTTCAACGTAAAGTATTTGGAAGACAAGAACTATTTGTATTGAAAGTATATAATTGTGGTTTTTAGTATTCTATTCACAACTTCATATTTATTTACTGACCGTTTAAACCTTCTCTGATCTTCTAGGAATATTTCAAGACTAAGATTTGTCAAATCGGTACAGCCGTACTTTAGTTTTAGCGAGACTAACGAACAGAAATCTATTTATACCAAAGATATATAAATTTACATGCGAAATATCCATAGCGTTAATCCCAAATTCGCATAATTTTCTTAAAAAAGTATCAAAATTCTTCCTTGACCACGTAGATAAAAACGTCGATTGTCGATTTCTGTCTCTAGTATATATAGTTATATTGTATGTGTATTAACTATTAACATTGAAAACCATTGAATATATAACAGTTATGAAAACATTCTTAGCTACGTTCTCACGCAAAGTTTGATATTAAATCTTAAATTACTCAAGTTATTAAACATGTTCACTCGAGATAAGGTTTATCTGTCGAGATTGTTATGTAAACTGAGCGCGAACTTTAATATGATTTTCTTTTTTTCTAATAATATTTTGATATATTTTTACCAACAATTGAATGAATAATTCAATTAAAATAGTAATATCCTTTTATTTTATGATTGTCAGCACATTTTCGATAGTCAGCGAAATAGACATTATAAATACAGTGATATATCAGATACTTAAAAGTTACAGTAAAAAATATCAGAAACAGTCCTGAGTCAGGAAGTTGGCGGTTCTGGTACACCTGCGGTGCCTCGGGGAGCACGCAAAGCCGTCGGTCCTGCGCCTGATTTCACTCCGATCGCGTTAGTCTACCGTCCCGTTAGGAGAGTAATGGAATAGAGAGTTCGGAGGCACGGGGGTGTTCCATCACCGCCAACTTCCAAACTCAGGGCTGTTATTAAGATTTCTTTGTCAGAAAAATCCCAATAAGTTTTATTGGCCCCACCCGGAATTGGAACCCGAGACCCCTCGATTAGCAGTCAAAGATGCAACCAAAAGACAAACGAGGCAGTCTAATAACCCCTGCGTAACTGACTAGTCTTTTTTAACACTGGCTATTGGGACCGAAAACAGTCAGCTAAAAGTGCCGGCAGTCAGGTTCCCTATCCGACTCTTCCTTTATCTTCCCCATTGATACCTCACTTCTTCCCTCTTCTAAGACTAGCATAAACAAAGTTATAGACTCATCAACCTTAACATCACATGATGCGTAAGATCGCTTCGTATTATTACAGAAAATTAACATTCAAATTTCAGCAACCCGCATGTATTAGTACGACTTGTTTGTTATTGTTACACTAGAAATGCTACAGCCTTATGTAAATAGTGCATAATTAAGGAGTCATTAATAATGCATTTGAGTTTAAGTCTTAGGAAAACTGTTATGTGCAAATTAGGTATGTCATTGTAAATGTATTTACTGCTATTGTCTCTTTTAAAGGTTCTATAGCCTAATGGTTATGCCTCTTTATATACAGGTTAAATGAAACTCTTTCGAAAAAATGAAAATGAAAAAATGAAAAAATTATTTATTTCAATACTTATACAATATTTTATCTTAAGTACTAGAAGGGACCTCCTAGTAAGTTTTAAAGAAAACCTGTGTCAGGAGGACCCGCTCTTCCTTAACTAGAATCTATTACAATTATAAGTCGAAATCAAATATGCATGCAAAATTTGTAAAATTAGTGTAGAGTGTGTGTGTGTGTGTCTGAGTGTTTGTTTGTGTATGTGAATGTACGTGTATCTATTTGTGTGTTTGAGCTGTTAGAATTTATTATATATTAGAATTTATTATATTTATTTCGATACCTATAATATGTGTAAAAATGCGAAAATAATCCGATCTGCTTGTTTGTCTGTACCTTTAAGCTTTACCCACTCAACCTTAACAAATTTAGGTGTCATTTTGTAATTGTTTGAAACCCGAGGCAGGGTATACATAGGGTAAGGTAAGGTAAGGACATAGGGTAACTTCCCGAAAATCCCACGGGTACTTGAGCTATATGCGGGTGAAACTGTGTGACACAGCTAGTAATATATAAATAAGCAGTGCCTTCTAGCTTCGTCTACATATATTCCTCACTAAGATCCTTAATAACAACGTAAGATAGCATTAAGCCTTTCTCATCAACCTGTCTATCTTATTCAGGAAAAATTCACACATGAGGTAATTCCGCAGATAATTGCGTTCAAACAAAGAAATAAAGTTTTCCGTATGGTATTTAGTGTAGATTTGAGATATTGAGGAATTATATTATACTCTATGTACGCGTAACTCTTTAAATAAAATAAGATAAAAGATAATACCTTAATATTGATCAACAATTTTTATTGTAACATATTTTTATATTCTTTATATTTTTTATGGAACATTAAGGTCCTGTTCCAATCAAACGTCATAGTGTAACATATACTAACGATGGTTTTAATTAACCAATGGGAAACAAGTTTTGGTGGTTAAATAACGATACGTTTAGTATAGATACGCATTAGACTTACGCCTAGTAAGATATAATACTGTCCGTAAGTAAAACGACTCGGCTTTTTAATAGGAATGTAAGAAATAAAGCTGAGTGTAATCTTTGTTGGAAATTCTAATAAATAAATAAATAGGATTCATAAGTCCTAAGCAGGCATAAGTCAGTTTGAGCATGTAATATTATACTTTTTTTTTACGAGGGGAAATGCCTTCGTATACCCGGCCGTCTGGGGAAACGACCGGGTTATGTCGGACTTGCACCGACTAAAACCCCTCGATGTTCTTTTACACACCTTGTGGGGGGCTCACGGGCACGCCGTAGCATTCTTCCGCCAAATGTCATATTATACTAGGCTAACCACATATCAATACAAATAACTAATTCCAAGTTTTACACGTTAGATAAAGTAATTGAGACAGTACAACATTCTGAATACCGTGAAGAAGCCATATATGATGTTTTAATAGTACTTAAGTTGTATTTGTAACGATAGAAAAAAAAACTAAGTCATGAAATATATTTGAGTTCAGCCATTTGCAAAAACCATGAATTTGTACAAACACAGCTTTGAAACATTTATTCAGTCGCATTTTAGAAGTTATTTATTTAGTCACATGTATTTATTTAGTATCAATTTCATATGAAAAAGGTTAAAATATTTCGGTCTATTAATTTTGTTATAAAATATGTGGCGAAAATCATCCAAATCCGTTTATATATGTACATATATATAAACATTCTAAAATAACAAATTCGGTCAAAAAGAAACTTCGTGAAAAAATATAATACTTTTCTGTTTTATTTTATTAAAAATCTGTATTTTAGCAATCTCGAAAATTACTTGACGGGGTAGCTTTACTTCTTTACAGTGAAAATGTAAAATATTTCTACTTCGAAGTTCACACGTTTACGAGATATTGCAATCGTTTAGTATTGACTCATATATTGGCTGTTCCTTTCGTTATTACACTAGATATATCTACAAAGGAAGGAGGTATATAAAGGAATGAGTATTATGTGACGAAAACAAATATCATTAATAATTAAGCAATTATTCACTAAGAAAGATTTTAACCGACTTTCCAACAAAACGAGGAGGTCAAATGGGGGAAAATTATTTTTTTAAGTTTCGCAGAGATATGGTTTTAATCTAAAAAATACTAAATCATCAGTCATATAATATATTCTAGTTATTTCCTTAAAGGGCTTACGCCTACGTTGTGGCAAGTTATGGTAGAGGATTAAATGAAGTTTATTCGCGAAAATTGTATATAAATATTTCTGTATTTTCCGTAAAGACGCTTCATTCATATACTTTTAAAAAATATGTACACTAAGATGATATAAGACTGGCTAAAACATATATATTTCACGATTCAATCCCATATTTATCTAAGACATAAACAAGATTGTCTTTATATATAGATCATATTCTCTGCTAGACCAACAAGCCTTACTATTAATAGACAATAACTCTTCATTGTTAAATTGAACCCATTATATTACTAGCAACACTGCACTTTCTATTATCCTCCGGAAGCGATAGCAAACGTCAAAGGTGACAGAAATGTCATACTTGTCAGCCATTTTAATATCCCATTGTTTTGATATCTGATCACCCTTCCGCCGCATTGTTTCCCGTGTCATGGCTACCACCTTGAAATTATTTTTGTTAATTATCATTTAATATCACATAATCACACACGTAGCTAGCGAAGCGAAGCGACCTCGGTCATATTTAGTGGAACGATTTCGTTTTTTCAGCTCTGAAATCAATATTAAACTCGTTCTGCCAAGTGCCTCGTTAAAAATTAAATGCCGCGTAATTTTATTGCCGTTTTTCTGTTTGTTACGCTTGTTTCGACTAAGCTTTGATTTGTAGTATTTATTTAAATTCTTGTCACTCAGAGGAAACATTAGTTTATTGGGTAGCCATTTAACGAGAAGAAATTATGTTTCTTAAGAATTTAGTTTTATATTCGCAATTCATATCTTCACACAATATTGTTTTTCGGCGTGTTTTTGGCCTGCATTTAATGCCTACATAAAAATTATATTACAATTCGTTAAAAACTACTTTCATACACCATCAACCATTTTATCGTCTAGAAATAGAAACAATATTATTATAACAACAAATATAAATCTACATAAACTCTTTTACTGAAATGTATTGGCACATCCAATTTTATAACGTCGAAAATGCGGCCATTTTGTATCTGGTACCGCGATCGTAAACGGGCAACCCTGGCGAGAAAATAATATAAAATATTTTATTGTCTATGGATAGAAACCACTCCGAGGTTTTATACTAGCGCGGTTTATTTGACGTTTATGTATTTTTGCTTTTATGTGCAAACTTAAACTTATTCCTTTGAACATTGCTATATTGAAATTCGTTTATGGTAAGTTCGCGCCATTTTTCATGATACAGATAATATTGTATCTTTGTGTCAAAAAAATAATGAATATTTCGAAATTTAAACGTTTATGTACACTAATATTATAAAGAGGTAAACTTTGTTAAATTGTAATGGGCTTAAAAACTACTGGACTGATTTTAAAAATTCTTTCACCATTCGAAAGCTACATAATCCACGAGTAACATAGGCTATAAACATTATGCTACGGGAGCGAAGCCGGAACAGCTAGTTCATACGTTTTAACCTGAAAATCAGTAATAATCAAACATCAATTAATATAGGATAAATAAAACAGCATAATAGGCAATTAATTTGTTTTATGAGTAACTTGTTGGCAACCAGCCGTGTTTTATTTGGCAGGGAACATTGAACTTTACCCATTTGAGAGTCGGTGAACACTAAAAAATAGTAATAAGCTACGTTTGAGAGGGGTTTGTAAATTTTTCAACTTTAAACGCAGCCGTGGGTGAATAAAGTTCCTGATGATTATAAAGTTATTTCGAACGTTTTACCTTTGTGTACATTATAGCTAAGGGTAGACAAAATAAGATCTATATATGACAATATATTTTTTTTGCCCTGCTTTTATAAAACTCTGCTTTTTACCATATACTCAATAGTATCTGGAAGAAATAATTTTGTAGGAATAAGGTCGCCTTTTTTGTGTAGCTGTATTTTTTCCAATGGATAGTGTCATCAAAATTAAAGAGTTAATAAATTAATAAAATCTATATCTATATAGTATAATTTTGGTGCTAACCAAATGTTATATTATAATTTATAACTGAAAAACTGTATACGGTTATTTATGTCCTGATGTTAAATGACCGACCGCAGCCCATGAACATGTGCAACGTCAAAGTGTCGCAGATGCCTTGCCGGTCTGAATAAAAACCTTTCCATCGTTTATGGGAACCGGGCCTTAATAACCATTAGACTCTTCATCATCATGAATCTAAGACCATCAGTTACGCGTCGACCATGACAAACACACTCCAAGTGTCATATGCTAGACAGATCAAAATTGTGTCCATAATTCAATCGATAAGCAACCTTAATGCTCAATAATTAAAGTCCTTTATTGAATGTATGCAATGATTCCTAGCTAGTATTTCAATAGGATATTCTATTTTCTAGTATTTAAAGTCTATTTTGTCTTAATTATCCTTTGCTAATCACGGGGCGTTTTATTATGTAACATTTATAATCCGTTTTTGTCTAAATCTATCACTAATCATTTGTTTATTAATGAAAAAGCAATCTTATTTTAAAGGGATTAAAGTCGCTTTTTGTATAAGCCTTATAATTCCTGTTCTTATACACAATTTCAGACTTCTTTCCGATCCTATATTTGTGAATCCAGGTCGTTGCTCTTAGCGCGCTATAAAGTATAAAACCAGACGTAAAATATTTAATTATACATATGGACTGGCACTATTTCACCTCTCATATGTTTTTATAGTTCTTTAGCAAATTTCGTCTTGAATATTTAAGTATTTATTCTATTTTTTAGAGACATATCTATTAAAAAAATTCTCAGACTTTTTTGGATATTATTATTAATTGCAAACGAAAAGAACAACTAATCGAGTTTCTTGCTGGTTCTTGCGTGGTTTCGATACCCGCGTAACATTTGATTTCAAGGCAACTTCAGTATTAAAATTTAAAAGTAGCCTGTATGTTATTCTCAACCCTTACCTATATGTACCTATACGTGCGTGAAAGAGTAACAAACACACATACATAGTGTGGGGATGTAATACTCGCACTTATAATATCAACTGGATAATGTTAACTATGTTATTGATACTTCGTTCTAAAAGCGCTTCAAAATCGGACCAAATTGAAAGAAACGAAAATTTTGGCTTTGATTTTTGTTGGATATTTCAAAATTAACGACGCATTTCGTGCTTTTTCACAGTTTTCCTTCTATGGAATGCCGTTGGTATCAACGGTTCGACAAAATTGCCTTTCAATACGAGGGCAACACCGAACGCGTGACACGCTGAAAGACTTGTCAATCGGGTGGGAACAAATCAACCATCGTGTATCACGCATACATTGCTCAAACTACTTACTGTGATAGAAGACGTAATAAAAGTACTAACCTTAAAATAATTAGAATACTTGTGTAAGTAAAGTGGTAATAATATGGGAAGTGAAAAAATTCTCAATGCTCCATTCTTAATCAATATTTGCAAGCCAAAATGGCTGAATATAGTTGATCATCACATATTGTTCTGTCTAACCTATTACCTATATTCGCAAATAAAATATTTGAATTAGAATTTGAATTCCAAATCACAAGTATTTAATTCAAAAAAAAATTTAAACGCCAAGAGACAAACCGCCAATCAATTATCATCTCTGAATAGGTTTATGGGACCCTATGCGTTGTGAGAACACATAGTATTGTTTGTGAATAACGGTGTTAATTTAAAAAATGATGAATATAACACATCTTATCTTATATCTTACATATTAACAATCAAGCAAACTTTCGCATCTATCATAATATTGTAAAGCCGAAAATTTCCTATGTTAGTTTGTTTGAATCTTTAAAACTACTAAAATAAGTTTGATGTTTTTTCTGTTTGATAGATACATTTATAACCACAGGGCATACTATAAGTTAAAGAGTAGTAGTATAATTTATCCAAGCTTTGCTTCCTACGTTACTTTGTTTAAATCTTTAGAACTACTAAAATTAATTTGATTTTTTTTTCTGTTTTGATAGACACATTTATGAGGTAGGTTTCTCCTGATACAGTGCATACTATTAATTAAATAATAGTAGTATAATTTATAGAAGTAATTAAAAGTCTCGTAATCCATACTTATCAATAGCATCTTTCCTCTCTAAAAGAGACCATTGAAAACGAAATTACCTTTCAATACGATGGCAACACCAAACGTGTGATACGCTGAAAACCTTGTCAGTCGACCGGCTGGGAGCAAATAAACCGCCGTGAATCACGCCTACACATTGTTAAATGACTTACTATGGTAATAGTA
>LQNK01001737.1:425541-468754 GCA_001586405.1 Phoebis sennae | reverse complement strand
ATTTTCCCAATATATTCAATGTACAAATTCTGACATGCTACAATTTTATTATATGTATTGATAACATCTTAATCTTGCTAGTTCTTCTTGGGTAGAGAGAGCTTTCCGAATTGGTGGTAAAAAAATATTAATTATGTCAATGACATTCTAAAAGCGCCTTCAGTTTGTTTGAAAATGTTAAATTTTAAACTTAGTCAAAAATAGTTTGTCGATTAATACTATATCTCACACATTTTTTTTCAGATCAGACCCGTAATTCCTAAGATTTTCATCCATACTTCCGTAATAATATTTTAAATGGGAAGTCACTCTGTCTGTTTTTACTCAGGCCTTAACCACTGAACTGATTTGGATGAACTTTTTTACTAGTATAGTTTGAAACCCGAGAATGGACATAGGATATTTTATCACGGATGCTGGGTGCTTCATTAAATATCAGTTTGCTGTGTTTATTTCCACAAAAAAAAATGTAATAGTACAAACAAATTAATTGCCATATAATAAACATTTGTAGCATTTCATGTACATAGTTATTTTTGTAAATTCGCTCTGAGAAAATGTAAAAATATCAATGTTTTATCGTTTACGGAATTTAGTATACACATATAAATCGTTTAAATTTCTACATATGCACTGTAGGATAACATTAAAATGAAAGGGGAATTTACAAAACCAACAAACAGATGACATAATTGTTTGACACACGTAAATATTAAATGAAGAAAGGACCGTGACATAATGTAACATGTCACAAGCAACTTGATGTAAACTCTAAACTTATTTACTTTAATCTATTTTAAGTAAATTTGTAATTTCTATTGCGCAGTTGGACAGTTAGTGTTGATATTGGCCGTGTCAAATTGCAAAAATCTTAAAGACAATTGACAATTTTGTTTTCTTTAGGAACGACATCAATATGAAAATATCTCAGATGCCTTGCCGGCTTGAAGGAAGGGGAGGGGATAAAGAGAGGATAATGATAAAAATTACGAGGAGTAGAACAGGATAGGAATATAGGCCAGTTCGAATAAAATACACCAGCATCACCTTTAAATTATTTTAACAAGTAAGTACAGTAATCCTTGTTTTTCCCTTTTTAATTCACTATTTTTTAAAAGCCGGGTTTTTGTTTTTATAAGAATAACTTTTTTTAAATCCAGTTTTATTAATACTAGTATAAAAAAACTAATATTTATACTGCATACATTCGTGAAAAGTAACGCTGGGTGTCTTGGCACGCTTTTCATATAAATTGAAAACGCACGCTGTGGCCATTTTTATATAATTTAATCCCCATGACCGTAATAAATTAAAATACAATTCCACAGTAAGCACCAAAAAGTTCAAACGGTAAATAAACTATATCGGATTTAATTTTCGCGGAAACTATCCTATAAATGTTTTTGTGCTATTCCGGAAGGATTATGAAATGAAATTAAATTAAATGAAAACACTTGATTGCTTATAAAAAGTACATAACAATAAAAAAACTAGAATACAGAACAAGCAAAAGGCGGTCTTATCGCTCGGTAGCGATCTCTACCAGACAACCCTAACAATAAGGAGAGAGTATCATTAAAAATAAAATTATGTACATGGTATAATATATATAAATAAAATGGTGTATAATCAGCGTTGCCAATGCCTTTACTCGAAATTACCCGAAAATCAAAGTTAAATTCCCCAAATTGGGGCAAAAATATGGTCCAAAATATTAAATTCCCCGCAAGATTCCCCACAAACAAAAATCAAGTATTTCTTACATTATTTCTTATATGTACCTAAAAAACGACACAAAAATGTGCGGATGAGCTTTTTTTTTTTTTTTGACCGTGACCGGATTTTGAAAATCTCTAATACCTATAAAGGTACACGAAACTTTAAATGGCGTTTTTTTTTTTTTTTTAGGGAAAATCAATCATTCATATCAATTGAAAATACAAAGATTTAACCAAATTATCAGTATTTTCAATGGATATGAAGGATATGACTAAATCCCCACAATTCCCCACACAGAACCATTCCCCACACCATTCCCCAATCGATGCCGAATTACCCGCAAATCGGGGAATTCCCCACACATTGGCAACGCTGTGTATAATGTATACGGTATAATATAAGATTATAAAAGGATTATGTGTGGTTATACGGTAACGGTTTACTTGGTGGTGCGAAAAATCTGTTGTGTGTCTGTGACAAGTTTACCCGCTTTTATGACGTATTGTTTGTGGGAATTGAGGAAAAAGTCAATAATAACATCCACAGATTAGAGAATAAATGACAGATGGAGTGTGCCGAAGATTTGAGTGACGCTAACTACTCGTATGTGCACTTACATCTGTGTGTTATGCTACCAGATATTGATTGAATTAAAAATTAAATAAGACACACAATCCATAGGTACATGTGAAAATATAACCCATCTTCTAATTTTTGCTACTGGAATCTACTTTTACAATGTTTTTTATCGTTTATTCTTCAAAACACAATCACGGTAAAGAAATATGGTACTGTGTTTCAGGCATTCAGAATAGTGTCTACGATAGTATAGTTCGATTTTCAGACGGTTTTCTTAATCATCTGATTAATTATCAATATGTATGTGTCAAATTTATTCGAATCGAAGTAACCACTTGCATCACGTATTAATATATAGGTTGAGACGGTTCACTGTCGGTTTACTAAACCCTAACTTGAAAATAATCATTATGGTTTCATCGGCCTGTCAAGCAGAATCCCAAGGCATTTTACAATGACACTAAAACATGTAATTTTATAGACTTGACTTAATAAATAAAGGATATAATTACCCTACAATATTTGTATCATCGACATTTATGAAAACTTCACTGTCGGAATATAAATTAATATACATTTGCCTCTATTTGCGACTTTTAATATCAAAATATGACGTTATGAAACCAGCTTATAAACTCTCATTTATGTAGAAGCCGAATTCACATCGACGTGCAGTGATTCAGAGAAATGGAACATTAAATAATATCCAATTCCATTTGGGCTTTCATTTTTGTATATTCCTGGGATTTTAATATATTCAAACGGTATACGGGTTATAGGTACGGTTTGATGTTTCATTGCGATGCATTTCCAAGAAACAATTTTGATATGTTATATTAATTTTTGATTCGTTATTCACCTTTGGTTTTATACGAATTTATATTTAAAACAACACAATTTTTTATATACTTGGCAGTTTCACCCGCGTCTTTTGATGGGAATTCCGGGATAACAAATAAACTATGTGTCAATCTGGATCCTTGTCTACATGTATATCAAGTTTCATCCAAATCCCTTCATATTTTCGTATTTTCTTTTACTTCGTAGTTTTTTTGTGAAAAAGTAAACAACATACATCCATACTCACAAACTTTCGAACCAACAATATTAGTAGACAAATCAATTATAAAAATACGTCGTTATGCCTGTCATACCACTATTACTATGTGACATAAATTAAATAAATATTAAATTATATGCTGCTTTAATAGAATACTATAGTTTTGTTAAGAACCAATTATTAATTAAATGACGTAATATTTTTTATAAACAGCCAAAGAGTTCAATATTATAAAACATGAAATAGGTTTCCATAATTGGCTCAACAAAAAGCCATTCATGAAATATAACCTCAAATTCTTCAAATAAATCATTAAAAACGAAACAAAGCCTTCTGACCTGAACGAGTAATATATTCAAGGCCTCTGAGTAAACCGTACGATTGTAGTATATTCATGATTCTGTTTGGGCTCTGTTATTTGCTCTACGGCCTATGAAAGTGATCTGCATTGCGTAACTGGTGCTTTGAATCCTTTAGATTATGTATGTAAAAACGCCTCAACTACTGAACCAATTTTGATGAAATTTCGTATATATTCATTATCCTGTGAATAGTGGAAATGCGAAAGTTTATGAGGAAGTGTGTATGTATTTTTGTTACTCTTTCACACAAAACTACTGAACCGATTATTATGAATCTTGGGCTACATATAGGTAAGGGTTCAGAATAACATATAGGCTACTTTTAATCCCGGAGTTGCCACGGGATCTAAAGTTACGTGGGTGGAACCGCGCGGCGCGGCTAGTTTCAAGTAATACATTTTTTCACCTAAACATTACCACAAAGAACAGATGAGTCTACCGTAGAGCGCGTTAAAAAACCAAATTAAAAAGCCCATTGACTTGTGATATACTTTCACTACCTTAGTAAAGTTTTTTTTTCGAATTTTTTCATACTCCGACTCGCGTTTAGCTGAATTTGCAAAGTTACACAAATACTCGTATACTTGATAAACCGTATTGTCACTTCTTGATGGAAATGCATTTAAAAAATAAATAAAGTCTATTTCACACTATTTCCACATTTATTTATAAACTTTATTTAATTTACAACCGGTTTAGAAAAATCATCATCAAGTAGTATTTTTAGTACTTTTTAGGCTTACAAAGTTTCAAGACCTCTGTTTAAGTTCTAATTTGCACGAGAAGGAAGAGGCTTATACCCTCTGTATTTCTCCGGTTGTGAGGCCATAAATCGTAGACTTGTGGAATATTCATGATTCAAGCTGTTTTGCTCGGCCTCAGTCACTTGTTTCCACGGCCCATGAAATTGTTCTGCATTGCGCAATGAATACGTCACTTGATCACTTCAATTTTTATTAATTATTAAGGTTGAGGATACAAAACCTCGTCTTTTTTACGGGAAATGCCTTCGCATATCCCGCCGTCTAGGTAAACGACCGGGTTATGTCGGACTTGCACCGACTAAAGCCCCTCGATGTTCCTTCACACACCTTGTGGGGGTAACACACCGTAGCGTTCGTCCGCGAATACAAAACAACACCAAAAGCCTAACATCGGAAACGTCAAAGCGATATTGGTAGCTTTAAAAAGCGTTTAAGCACTGATTATGAAATGAAAAGCAGATGGAGTACGCCTAAGACGCGAATGACGCCACAAAAGCAAATACAAATTCGAAAGCAAATACAAAATCGGTCCATACTATTTTGAACATCAGCCTTTGATTTTGTAATCGGAACATGTAGGGATATCATGTGAAGCTTTGTGAACAGCAACACTGAACTGAGGGTGTCTGAAACAACTAGCAACACAAATAATACTATGTAATACTAGATCACGAATGACCAAACGCTGTGCTTAGGTTTGAAGACGGTTTTACTCCTTATTGTAAAACTAACTCCTGCAAGCTCCTCTTATTAAATTATTTAAACGTCCTATTAAAAAAAACATATTCTATTTTAATTCCACCTCTCCTCTTATTTGTAGAACACAAATATTTAATTTTATAAGCATCAGATGGAAATAATGTTTGCAAATGTTGTGTGTACCTTTAATTGGTACACAAATCAGAATGTAATATATAATTTGTGTGCTCTATCGTTCGTTAGCGATTTCCAGGCAACCCTGCAGATACCAAAAATTACATACAAGAAGAGAAGAGTTTACACAGATCAAAATAACAAAACAAGAGAAAAAATATAAAAAAGATTATTTTTAAAGAATATTTTTAATAAAATAACAAAAATATAAAGTCCTTTACAATCATTAGTTCAAAGCATGATACTTAAGTTTTAATTCCATGTGAAAATTTGGGCGTTTCAGTATTTTGTCATATCTGTTGACACCTTTTGGATTATGTTCGAATTCTTTTAGTCGCCGAAGTTCCTATTCATTTGAGGGTGCTGGGGTTGATAATAATCTAGAGGCTGATTCTAGAAAAACTGCAGCAAATTCAATAAGATACTTCGATTTTTAAAAATGATTTTACATAATAGACAGCATATAATAGACGATAACATTATTATTAAGAATGGGAAACCATCCAGAAATAATTTAATCACAAAATAAAACGTACATATCAAAATTGTTTCTCGGAAATGCATCGCAATGAAACATCAAACCGTACCTATAACCCGTAAACCGTTTGAATATATTAAAATCCCAGGAATATATAAGAATGAAGCTCAAATGGAATTGGATATTATTTAATGTTTCATTTCTCTGAATCACTGCATGTCGATATGAATTCGGCTTCTACATAAATGAGAGTTTATTAGATTAGAGCTGGTTTCATAACGTCACATTTTGATATTAAAAGTCGCAAATAGGGGCAAATGTATATTAATTTATATTCCGCCAACAGTGAAGACTTCATAAATGTTTTTGATACAAATGTTGAAGGGCAAGTATATCCTTTATTTATTAAGTGAAGTCTACAAAGTTACATGTTTTGGTGTCATTGTAAAATGCCTGGGGATTCTAATTGACAGATAGAGGCAAATGTATATGTTTTTGTTTTGCCATGATAAGTATTTAATACGAATACGATCCGACATAGTTTTCTTTTATTCTATTTTTGAAAAAATATGTTTGAATTTAAATTTTTTAACATAATATTGATAATGATTATCTACACTAATATTATGAAGAGGAAAGCTTTGCTTGCTTGTTTGTTTGTTTGTTATGAATATTCTTAAAAATTACTGGACCGGTTTTAAAAATTCTTTCACCATTCGAAATCTACATTATCGACGAGTAACACACGCTATATTTTATAGGCTATATATATAACATTATGCTTCGGGAGCAAAGCAACGCGGATCAGGATATAAAATCAATTGAACATTTTTGCGTTTAAAATTACGATATTTAGGACTGGATATTTAGGTTATTTTGCCCAACTTAATTAAAAAAAAACAGATGCATTTCGTTACGTGGTCAAGTGCAAAATGAAACAATAAATCGCACCACATAATAGATACGTAACACACGTGTGTCGGAAGTGACGCTTCGTGCGTAACTAAACACTTTCTTATGTTACAAGCTGATAGCGATTTGTAAAGCGTTTTTTCACGCAATGAAATTTTTTTATCATGTATTGTTGTTGCTGATCAAATCCTGTAAGTACGATGTAGTTTGTAAAAGTTTCGGCCATGTCGAGACAGACAGCCTTAAAGCGGTATAGTTATGGCATACTTGAACCAGGACAGTTATCGATTCCCTACAGAAAATTGGTGAAAATTGATAATATATTAGGCACTGGGGCCATTCTCTCCAAATTAATGAATTTCTTTAGCATTACTTTCGTGCTTGGGCTGCAATATTTGCCTTACATCAAGCGAACCGCATCTTTACAACTCTACAAAACAAAAAATAAACTATAGGTTCTTGTCACAAAGCTATTTAACTCGCCTAAAAAAATTGTATTGTAATTGTAAACCTAGAATACACAAGCATTATATTTTTTGTATATAGCATAATCACTCTTTCACACCACCTTTACACTCTTTCCTCCTCACCTTATGCCCAGCGGTAGCCTGGTAGAAATCACTGCTTAGTGATAAGGCCGCCGTTTATGCCATGTCTTTTTAATTTTTTATTTCTTTCTATGTGCATTATGTATTAATGTAAGTATAATAAATCTATATATATAAAAGAAAGTCGTGTTAGTTACTCCACTTATGACTCAAGAACGGCTGAACCGATTTAACTGAAAATTGGCAGGGAGGTAGTTTAGAGCCAGGAGAAGGACATAGGATACTTTTCATCCCGGAAATTCCACGGGAACGGGGTATATATGCGGGTGAAGCCGCGGGGCACACCTAGTTTAAAATGAAATTAAATAATATTACTCATAAATAAATAAAATATTTTCCCTATTTTAGACCACAACGAATCCTAACGCGTTGAGCAGTTAACACGAACATTATATAAAAAGCCTACAATCTTCGTCTCGTCACACGTCTGCATGTTACATGCGTAATCATGATTTGCTACCATTCAGTTATTTAGTGCTTGCGCGCATATTTTAACTTACTTTTTTAATACATTATAAAAAATATTGTATATTGTTTTTTAATAAATTTTAAACAATTTGGAGGTAAGTGCCTTCAGTTAAGTGAAAAGGTCACTTGTGTTATAAGATGCTTCTCTTCCATAACAAAAGCGTAGCTAACATTGTAGCTATGAGTTTATTTGAAGGTGCCGATAATAATCTAGATGCTGATTTTGAAACTGCAGCATTTGATTTTTAAAAAAATAGTTTTCATAGCTGACGGCCAACAATTGATAATAACAAGTATAAATGAAAAAACTTTTTGTTTTAAATAGTTAATGTCTATAAAAACGGTCCAAAACTGTCGAGCTATACCAAATAAAGAAGTAGTGAGTATAAACCATGTTCACTGTTTAAAATTATGCGATAGATCACTTATCGTTAAACAATTATAAAGCTTTTTGTGTTCATTGTCCTTTTATCATTTCGATAAAGTCTGATAGTTTTGTATTCAAAAATAATCGCTCGTAAAACTCGTCTATAAAAATAAAAAGCTTGAACGTTTTGTCATATATTATGTCAACCCTAAGAAAATATTATAAAAACGGCGTGAAAAATCATAAAAGACCTTCTGACATCGCCGAGCAATCCCCAGATCCGTAAATACATTATTTATATAACCTTTGTGCTGTCAGCAATTTGTTGTAAAGAATCTGCAGCGTCAGCGTAATTGGGGGAAAACCGGAAAGTTAGGTAAGCAAATTGTGATAAATTTTAATGCAAAAATTACATATTTTTTATGAAATCATGCGTTATTAACGACATATTATACTTGATAGATTGAATTGTGAGTTCTTAATGGAAGAACGTTTCTAAATATTAAATTAAAGACCCATTTTTTACACAATTTCAACGTCTTATTAGTAAACTATATTAAATTAGAACCGGTTTTGAAAATTCGGTGGACTCTAAAATAGGTTCATGACCATCTTTAATTCATTATATACATTACATATAAGCATAATTATTGCAATTATTCGTACGAATAAAATAAAAAACAAAATAATGTATGCAGACGCAAAATACAATGTAAGCAAAATAATTTATACCAGATTTCCGCTCCACTTAAAATATCGATACTATAAACGTACATCAAAATCCTACCCAACCAACCATTTCTAGGACTTAAAACACAAATTTATCCCCCGGTACACCTCGGTTTTAATTGGCTGAAATTACACAAAATCACACTCACCTAGGGACATGTTGACATTTATGTCAAAATTTACATTTAGTTCCTAGATAACTTCGCAGCGAAACCATAGAAATGGTAACTAACGGTTGCTATGGTAACGAATTTACAACTTTGTCACAGTAGAAAACGGTTTGAATTATGTTCATATGCACTTCTGAATAAAACATTTGTAAAAACATAATTGTACCAGCGAAATAATTTAAACAGGGAGACAGGGATTCCCCTGTTGAGAGAAAAAAATAATCTATTTTTGAACTACTTTTTTTTTATAAATATTTCACTACATGTTGAAGTAGTTGTAGTAGTGCATAACTTTTTTATATTATAGTAGTCAAGTGAACGTAGACCGTAGACCATGGACTTCTATAACATCAAAATATCGCAGATGCCTTGCCGTGTTACAGGAAGGGGAGGGGACAAGTAGAGGAACATTGATAGGATGTTGGGAGTGGAGTAGAATAGGACGGGAGCGGAATGGGATGGGAATACAGGCCCCCATGCACCGCTTTTTAAACTATCTTTGTTTAAATTTCATCCCGATCGACTCAATAGTTTACGCACGAAGAAGAGACAGACAGTTTCACAGTTTTTAAGCAGAGATTTAAAAAAATATTTTAATTGTAAACAAATGTATTAAATTATTAAAGTAAAATATTATTTTCTACTCCTGTTCATTAGTTTAAAAATTTACCTTTTACTAAGAAATGTTCACGTAATAATAGCAAATATATTACGTCTTAAGTGCTGCATAGAGAGACGTTTTTCGATCTGTATTATAGAGATAAGAGACTATTCATTTGAGAATACTAACTTTAATATTTTAAAAGTTTGCATTTAAAGTATTAAATGAAGTCTCCAACATTCTAAGTTTTCGAGACAAAATTGTTCCCAGAGTATAAATAAATAACAAACATACGGAACCTTAAGAAGATGATTGTAACTACTTGTTTCCGATCCGCATAAATTACCTGAAAACAAAAAAAAAATATTAAAACTCTAGTCAAACTCTAAAAATTAATTGAAAACGTTTTTTTGGATTCCGTACCTCCAAAGGGCAAAAATGGAACCCTTATACAACTTAGTCTATCTGTGTGTTTATTTGTCAAGTTTTTAAAAGCCAAGTAAATTTCTGATCGGATTTCGCTGAAATTTAAAAATTTTATTTCTACATGAAATGTCTTGCAGAAAAAGAAAAAGGAGGCCTAGGTTATTCTGTAAAAAATATTTCTGAATATCGAAATAATAATACGTCTATTATTTTCAATAATAAAGAAATCGATGTTAGTTATCAAACTAAAACTACTATCCCATTTCAATTTAAAAATTTCAATAGTGTTGAAAGATACCTGTAATTCTACTCATATTAAAAATGTGAAAGTTTGGATGTTTATATCTTATCAACCATGTCACAACTACTGGATCTATTTTGACAAAATTTCATATACTAGTAACCCATTAACTGGATTAGGTGATAGGACTTTATACCCGAATTAAACGCGAGCGACGCCGTGGGCAGAAGCTATATTTTTATCCTTATCAACAAAAACATGATATCATTATTTATCCAGAAATTTCTAGAACAATGACGTAAATCTGCGCTCAGTTTAATAAACACTTCCTCAATTGTTTGTTAACTGCTTATTCACTTATAATTCCTATTGTCCTAGTCTATCTTCATTTAAAGAATATTATATAGATAGCTTGTGCCTGCGACTTTGTCTGTATGAATCGAGAAATCGTTGCTTGTGTCAATTTGTTAACAAAATTAATTCAGATGTTGATGTGTTTTTGTGTAAGAGAAAGCCAAATAAAAGAATAATGTTATAAATGTTAATACATATATGGTAATCTGCCGAATTTCTATGCAAAATTTCATCCAAATTGTACCAGTAACTTCGTTGCTAATTTAATTCAAGCAAATAAACAAAAACTCAAATCTTTTCAGTTTTTTAATTTAGCTAGTTAGTTATCAGACTAGATTATTTGAAGTGTTTACCACCGTCACCTAAAACCTTCGTTACCCAATGTAAAATGTATTTAAAAATATATACAAGCTACGGGAACATTGTTATATTTAGTAAGATGAAGTTACGAACGAATAAATTTCCTAAGTTTCTCTGAGTAATTTTATACCCACTACTAACGATCGCCCATCGCGTCATCTCTCATTCCTTCATTCTTCGTAGAAGATACAACCATTATAAAATGATCTCCTGTTGCATATAAATTCCTAACAGGGACAGTAAATGGGGGCTCGTTTTTAATTCAAAAATAGAAGTTTTATGTATAAAATTAATTATGTAATATAGGACTTTTAAATACACCAATAATGGCTTGTCATCAAGAGAGCATGTGCCAATATATAGTTTGGCATCATTTTGTTGCATACTCTCAGAATTCACTATAGATAGCTTAGCCAGTGAGACAATTTGATATTTTGATTAATTACAGAACTAAATAACTTAACGCTAACTAAAAACGTTCAATTTCAAAACTACTGTTCCATTTATTTCACGCTCCTGCCCCAGAAACAAAATGTCTCAGAATATGAACAGTCGTTCGCACGTCTTCAAAGAAATTAAATTCCGGAGTCATTTTTAATTACGCAAGAATGTTGAGCGCCTCGCTAGGTGTGTTCAATGTTCTTTGTCAAATTTTGTTTTATATTAAAAGTTGTGATGATGTTTTTTCACGTTCATTGTTGTAAGGGAAATCACTTTTTAACTGACTTTTAAAAAACGAAGGAGGTTCACAATTTGACCGTATTTTTTACCGCATATCTTCGGCATTTACGGACCGATTTGGAAAATTCTTTTTGCACTCAAAAGAATAGAGTGTGGTCCCATAGAAGTCTCGTAGAATTTATCATAATTTATATACAACTTATTGATTATTATTAATTTAATGTTATTTCAAATAATGCTATCCTACATAACCTTACCCAAGGGCGTTTCTTATCAAAAGGTATTATTTTTTTATAATACTTGACTTTATAAAATACAATTCATATAAAAGGTGTCTGAAAAAAATTTACTGATTTTTTGAAACGAATATATCAGTCAAATTATAAATACCACTTAAATTTTTAGAATGCATCCAATCCGGTCCCTAGATACTTTAAAAATTGTAGAATGCATCCAATCCGGCCCCTTTGTACTTTAAAAATTTTTAGAATGCATCTAATCCAGTTCCTATGAACTTTAAATTTTTTTAAAACGAGACTGCATCTTTAGTTCCCAATGTACAAATATGAAATGACCTTTCTCCAAGTCTTTCAAAGTCCACGTGTAAGGCCACTTTAAAAATTCATTCGTAAAATGACTTCAACATCTTACGTCCAGTTTTAGTAAATCTTAAGAATTACACTCTTTTGCATGTGAATTTTAAGTGAAAATTTTAAATGAATGGCGGCAATTTAATTAGCTTAAAAGTAGTTGATAAAAGTTGCCTTTTAATGTCCCAAATAAAATGTAATTAAATTTATCAAAACAGCTAATTTTTAACATTTTTTTTTAATTGTGGAAAAGTAACCTAATTTTCAATCGAAAAATCTCACCCCAAAGTATAAACATTTTTAAGAAACTGCATTCTTTTTATCCATTGAAATCGCTATTTCCTATATAAATGAATTGTTATCTACTAACCATTAGCTATTTGTGTAGAAACACACAACATTTCTATCATATTAACCTTCTTTTATAACAACCGTATAGTTTTTTTTTATATTTTTTCCCTCTCATCAATTTTCATCGGTATATCTCAAAGGTACCTTCCATGATATGGAGGTATGTGCACTGTCTATTCCCTGGGACGGATATCCGATGCCACCGGAGATCAGGTGCAGTGCCGACAGCTTTACAGCTCTCTGAGGAAGTAACACCAATTTCCTTGCCCAGGACTGCTACTGAGATACTTTAGAAATATTAAATATAGTGACTTCAAACGTTATTGATTCATTAAAAGTTGAGCGTTTTTCACAAACAACACAACTCAGGAGACTATATTTTTTCACAATTAAAAATAAATTGTGGAGCTTACTGGGTAAATGTAGATGCCATAGTATACTTTTAAGATGCTATGACAATATCTCCCAAGCTTGGATTACAATTAAACAATTTCTAAACTATTTTCTTTTTATTATTTTCTTTAATTTTTATCATGTATTTTCTCAAATTTTCTCTGAGTAATTGGTTATATCAGAATAGAGGCCGATATTTAACAAGAACACAATATACACTTAAAATTGATCTTTAACTATAACTAAGTCTTAAAAGATCTAAGATTTTTTCAAATGGCAACATTGTTTATGTACTAAATTGATTTTCATAAAACAAAACGTCAAGTGTTTTATGTAACAAAGGCTGTAGATAAGTTTATAAGCTTTTCGCGTCTTATCTTCCTCGATGTCAAATTTCATCAACATCAAAGGGCTTGAAACAAAAATTGTTAAGACATGACAGCGCTGAAACTTGCAGAATCTTTCAAATATTATAGGGTTGCCACACGAGAAAAATAATGAACTTACTAAAATATTACTTTACCGAATTGATTAAATCACTACTGATGTATAGATTTAAATCGATGCTATATTTGAAATGACTTTCTTAGATAGCTGATGTGAATATTTAAAAGTTGGTTGTATCATCTCTAATTAAACATGAAGATTGAAATTATAGTTATATTTTAATGTTAATAAACTATTAAATAAATTAGCACTTATTAAACAAATAATAATGTTTTTTATCAATTTACCAATATATATATAGGTATCCAGGCCGATTGCTACAATTCCAATACTATTTTTATTGTCGTATTTAAATAGATTATCGATTAAACCAACTCTACAACATGCAGTAAATAATTTGATGAAAAAAAAAGTCGACAACCCTAGGCCCCATTTTCATATATATTCAACGATATTTCGGACAGTAAAATATGAAATTCAAAAACTTTTCCCATTTTGTATTAATGTTACAATGACTATAGCTTTTCTTGTTTTTTAATAATTCTAACAAAATACGAACGCAACCTTTTCTCTGAAATTATGTTTCTAAAAGAAGAAAAAGATCTACACTTTTTTTTCAATTTACAAGACGAAAAGTACTTAAAAATGTTTGATCCTGTACATTTCGAAGATTTTCTTTGATTAACGTAAGAAACAAATACACATTAGTATCTAAAGAAATTATCCAAAACCTTGGTAATAAATTAATGTACAAAGGCAAAGGTATGTTTTTTAAATAATGGGTTGATTCTGCAAAAATATTAAGATTATAAAAAAATGTTATGTCACAATTTTACTTGAACCAACTGTTGAGGATTGTGGATTCAGTGACTCCGTGATGACTGATCATGCTAAGTATGGAATATATATTATACTCATGTCAAAAACATTAAGTGCATCTTAGTACCATACAAAAGATACTCTAATTTTAATGAATATAATTTTTGCAAACGCTACACTTAAAGATGATGTCGGTATTTAAAAACGAAACAGAAAAAGTGTTGTAGGCACTCAATTACAAAAAGGCTTGTAGACAATCTATTGCTTAAAACATGACAAAATACTTCATGACCCCCAATATACCGAAAAGCTTAATCATTGTACAAAAAATGTCCATAAACCGACTTCATAATATTACGTGATAAAATATCTCCGAGCATATTTCAACAGAAGATTGAAACTCTAATCAAGTGTCCCACAGGATGCGTCCATTCCGTTCTTTATTATAGTCAATACAGTACAAAACCCGCCATTATTATATAATACATTCCATTGTCGTTCCATTCTACTCGCACCTTCGTTATTTGCTAGTGGGTCGATCAAATTTATGCATCATATGAACTTATTCTGGATGACTTATTATTTTGTATTACTATTTTTGAATAGGGTTATCCACTCTATTTAGTAAGGGATTTCAAGCAAGAATATGAGCACTGTTAGTTTGAATAATACGTTGAATTTCTTGATTATGATTTACAAGCCTTTACCCGCGGAATTGCTCGTGTTTCAACTTTATATTAGGACCAAATTAGAAAAATTATTCCAAATTATGAGCTGTGTGTCATTGTGTTTTATAATTTATATAGCTATCGTACTGAAAAGTTTTTTGCAAATCCGTTCAGTCCTATTTGCATGAAAGAGTAACAAACGTATCCTTATAAATTTTCACATAACTGTATGTAGAATTCTCAGCATTAATTAATGCTTTATTTTATTTAGTTACTTATCTGTAAATCGTTTCATTATGAAAACAATTATTCTTTGAAAAAAAGTCTCCCAAAATTTCCAGCTTTATTCGCAAATCCAATAAAGGTCTAAAAATTAAAGGCTTTTCAAGTGACGTGAGAATCCAATCTAATCCACGTCAAGTCGATGGGGTAACAACAGAATGTATATTAAATTTGCGTAAATCTGACACCTCTGTAGGAAACTTTGAAAGCGATACTTGTAAAAGACAAGCCTTTTTATCTTAAAGGTAGGTGTATATTACAGTTTGTAGTAAGTCTTTTTGAGATTATGCTTAGATACGATTTTTATGATAAAATTGGTATCATCAAAGATACTGAATGGTTTTGTACGCCTACTTCAATTCAGAAAAAAATACACTCGTAAACTAAAATTGTTCGTACTTCTTTTCATAGATACATTGAAAGAAATACACGAAAAATTGCTAGCATGTATTCACGGCAAACTACCATGCTCTCAACCATCTAAATTCTTGAATTTATTAACGTAAACAAACGCAGACAAAACCGCAAACAATACAAAGTTAAGAAAATTGAATGGTGGAATTATATTGGCGACCCGATTGGTGCAGTGGATGAGGCAATGGTCTATGGCGCCGAAGGGTGTGGATTCGATCTCCACGGGTAAAAAATTGTCATGTGATGAACATAGAATTTTCTACTGTCTGTGTTAATTTATCTATAGTTCGTATGTATTTACAAAAAAAAAAGTATATTTAAGTATGCCTATCGGTTATGTAGTTTCCATAGTACAAGCTTTGCTTAGTTTGGGACTTGGCATAGTGTTAAATGTCCAGGAATATTTATTATTTAGTAAATGCAAGAATTAATTACTATGAATACAGTCACAGATTTGACTTATAAAATAACCGCCACCCATGATTGTCTGTTCAGTTTAAATGTTCTTTAATAACGATCTACAAGAAAACGTATATAAAGTTAAATAAGCAGTGATTGTTGGTATATCATTTTATACCCTAACCTCCATTGAACGTTTACCTACTCGTGTCTTTATATCGTACAGTACAAACCGTCTAAGATCGAACGCTCCGAATTGGGTCCAGGGTCGCCCAAACATAGTCATACCGATAATGCTGACCATACGTTGTCTCGAATACCGTTTGAGAACGTTCAATATTAATAGCAAATCAAAAGACTGAGTGTATTGAGGCAGAAACGATAAGAAATAAAACATGCATTGTAACTAGCGATAAGTGTCCTTATTATCTACGAACATCCTAATTTTGCTTTTTAGCAATAAGGCTTGCCTTATGTACGAAATATTTTACCTGTTTTTTTTCTGTTTATATATATTGTAGTATACATATTATTTTGTAAAAATCGTAATAAAGAGTAATTAATAAATAAATAGCTGTGATAATTCATTCATCTGAAAATTATAGCACCAAGTTCATCAATGTCAGGTATTTCCGATTGGGTGCAAATTTACAGCTGTTCCTCGCGGCTTTGCTAACGTAGCTATAATATTATAACACCTATTATATAACCTATATCTATCAGGGATAATTCCAATGGTAAAAGAATGTTTCAAATCGTTCAAGTAGTTCGTCTAGATGGCTTAATTTGAGTGGGACGTTCATTTTAGTGACAATACACTAATACAAAACTGATAAGCCACAACTTTATTCATCACTAGTGTTCCCAGACGTCCTGATTTCCACGAGAGATGCGAATATTAGTAACAATATTTAATTCCAATAATGTACGCTAAAATTGGAATTAAAATCGTATAATTTGTCCTCATCATCACCAGCGCTGTTAAGTCCTCATTTAAGAAGCATGTTCTATAGTTGCAATATTTTGTCATAATAATGTACGCTTAAACAGAGGTTAGCTTAACACAAGCATATTTTATCTCTAACGATCCTAAAACCATACCCAGCTATCTTTACAGGACCATATCGCCAAACCACCGACTCTTATATGATGACTATGCGACTAACTAAGCATTAATATACAGCTTCACGATATTTTTAGGGATATAAGTGAAATACGATGGGCCCGAATGCCGTCGCATAAACGTACATGATAATAACAAATTACATTAAGTTTCCACTAAAACGTCTTAACAACGACCAAAATGTTTGCTAGGTATTTACACGACAGCTACATTTTTTACGCTAGAAGCAAACAAAGGTATGCATCATGCAGTAGGTGTGCTGATTTGGAGCGTCCCAATTTTCTGAGGTCACGTCCCGATTAACCCCTGATCGGGAAGATGAAAAGCCCCATTTTTCAGTCACCTCCGCAATTTGTACTTTAGTGAAAATCGAGGCAAAACGAGAATATTTGCAGTATTTTTATATCGTGCCTTTTACATAAAAATGTTTACTCAAGCGTTTTCGTAAAAGGTTACTTCGATTTCTTCGAAGCAGTTGTCCCAATAATTTAAACTGATCTTAAAGTTAAGTGTTTCTATTACGTAATGCAAATTATCACTGTCTTAAAACATTCAACAATTTTTTTGGATCAATACAAGCTTTCGTATCCCTAATATCCCTTCACTGCCATCAGAACTGTTACAAATCCTCAACTGACATAAAAATGATCCATGATAATATAACTAACGCCTTATGCTGATATTATAGGAACATACTTTATTAACCGAACGATGCGAGGTCTCAGAGTCGAGATGGCTGGGCGGTTGTATGTTTGTATATAAGTAAGGAAAACTTTGTCCGACGATAACGTGAGTATCGTTTATCCGATCTTGATAAAATTTCATAGGCGGATAGTCTAGACAAAGGAAATGTCGTTTCGTACATCATCGCCAGGTAGCTGAAATTAAATAAAAAATGAAAAAATAATTTTTTTTTTTATTTAAGGGTGTAAATTAAAACCCAAAATCAACGTTATCTATTATTTGACTGAGAGCACGCTTAACCGATCACTGGTAGACCACAAAGTAGTCAATATAGATCAGGCAAGATATTTATAAAACATAGATAACTGACTCATACAGGATCCTTGAAGGGATATTAATAGCATGACAATTACATAAGGCATCATACGATGACTAAAAAAGGCAGAGACCCCAGGGGGACAATTTGCTCTGACCCTCTTTCGTAATCTCCTATTTCCTAGAATTATTTGAAATATGTTCTACATATAGATTTTTATTTTTATTTTAAGGGTTTGATTTGACTTAAGAATTCACAAAATTGAAGATAACTATAATGTTTATCACGTTAATTAAATCTTGTCGGCATTTGATGAGCTGTGAGTATCAAATTATGTCAAAACTCAAACAACTCTGACGTCAATCTTATTCATATAATATGATTAAAACATGTCAGGCTTGTAACGGATTAATTAATAAAAAAATATGCAAACTTAGCTTAGAGAAAATTCGAGACAAACATATCCAAACAACGTATTCAAGTCGCATTCTTTGAATGAATATGAAAATCAATCGTTATTAAGACAATATCAACTATAAAACCATTTTTCAGAGAACATTATTATATATTTGTATCAAATCCCGCCGTTCTATTTTTAAAAACATTAAAACAAATGTCACCAGCCAGCATTAAATTGCCATATAACCTATAAACGTCATTCAAAAAAGCAAATATATTATTTATGACTGCTCTATTATTAGACAATAGACACGAATGCTAGATTTATCGCAGTTGTAACGTGAACATGCAATCTATTGGCAACACGATTTGCTAATTAGGATTTCCTGCAGTAACTGCTAATACATATTGTGCTTGAACACAGTTACAGTTAACACTTGGTTGTGGCGACAGATATCGTGTGAGAATACATGGCACTTAACATATGAAATGTGACATGGTGAATGAAAGATTAGCTATAACATTTTTCATGTCATTGTGTTTAATTTCATATATTTTACGTAACAGACAAAGAATATGTCACCCGTAGAATTTAATTTCGTCTGCCTCGTTGGTCTAGTAGTGTATCTTCTCCAGGTCGAATGTTCGAATCCCGGATGGGGCAAAAAAAACATTATACGAATTTTTCTGACAAGGAACTCTCAGTAAGCCTAAGACTGGAAGTTGATATTGGAATTGTTTGCTATTCTGAACCTTACCTATATGTATACTAAGTTTCATCATAATCGGTTCCGTAGTTTTTGCGTGTACGAGTAATATACATACATACATCCTCACAAACTTTCGCATTTATCGTAGGATAATAATAGTCCTTGAACTGTACGAGTTCCTAGTTTATATTTAGTACATTATCAATTGCAGTGCACGGCACATCGCAATGCTGGCACAGAACCAACTGATAGTGAAACTAGACAATCAATTTAATGGTCCTCGTAAGCTATCTTTCAAAATAACGAGACTGTTCAATGTTCGTGTATGAACGTCTCAACTGTAAGGTTCATTTTATATAAAGCAGCGTTTTCTTTGAGTAAAATCATCTCTCTGCTCTTGTTCTTCTATCTTATTTTTCTAGCTGTGACCTCGGTCACCTTAGACCACGCTCGCTGTAAAGTGTTCGAAACGTCGTGTCAATAATAATGTAATATAATGTATAATGAACCGCGTTGGAAATCCTTAAGCTTTAATCTGTTTTAACTTAAGTACTTTTTAATATGGAAAGTTCCCGCATTACAAACCTGAAACCGCACTACAAGAAAATACTAGTGTTTAGATTAATAACGAAGCGCGATAGGTGTCCTCGACGTTCGAAACGAATAGGTTCGACGTTGCGGTAGACGCAAGATTTGTGACATTCCAGACGTCTGGGTACCTAGCAACGCCCCATGAATTCACAGAAGACATCCACGCTAACTTTCATACTAATTTTACTCCGTTACTGCTATTAATATTACTGAAGGACCTCATAATCAAAGCTTATATCGATCAGGAATATGGTAAGTTCCACATTGGGCAAATAAATGTTTCCTCTTAGAAATATGACAGTTGTTAGGCAGCCCATGATTGTAACGTATATATAACGTATTAAATTTGTAAAATAAACCACATATTTTAAAAGAGTAACTATCGAGTTTCTTGCCGGTATCTTCTCGATAGAAGCGACTTTCCGAACCGGTGGTAACTTAAAAATGACTATTCATAAGTACTTTGTAAAAAGTTTACATGAATAGAAATATTTCCTATTCTATTCTAAATACAAGTAGCGACTGGTGCTACGCAATATTACGCGGTTTCCTTGAGTGTTTTATATAAATAGTAAAAAAGTAAAAAGACCTCAATTGATCGAAAGTACCCTTGTCGCGAAATAAATCCCTGTAACAAGATTATAAAGGGTTGATCGGTCATACCGGCCACTTGAATTGAGGTGACGTAACATGACTCCAATGAGCTTAACCCTCCATCGTTGACAATAAAATAAGGTTTATGTGTGTTTGTCCTTTTATTGAAAAAAAGTGTGTTAAAGTGTATAACTAACTTTATTTTACAGATTCCTCTCGAGTACATTTTATGCCTAACTGTATAATAATTTGTTTTTACCTAAATGTTTCGGCAATGTTTTTTTTTATTATTAAATTCTAATATCATAATAGAATAAAATTCTATAGGATGTTTTTATCTAACTACCCAAAAGACAGGGCTCCAATCAAAAAAGAAACAAAAAAATATTGACATATTTTTGTTACTTTACGATCCAATATTTGTGGTTGTATTTCATGGCCTTACAGAAAATGCCATTAATATCCATCAAGCAGGTAAGGACAATAAATGATCAATCTCAAAGAAACGCTAATGAATTCGCTTCAAAACAATCCCAAAACGAATTGGCCATTTTTCATTCGTATACTTACGAATGGTAGTTATTTTTTGGTTACGGTTCATGGGACAAGCTTTTTAATGGTTTTTTTTTATAAAGTGTTTTTTTTTCTACGAAAGTCCCTCGTTGCTGAAGTACCTACGACACATTTGTTCTGTTTTTTTCTTCGCCATTGGCAACTGGCACATACTGCATTCTGCCATTATCATTTGATCTGCTTATGCTTAAATATTGGTATGTTTTTATTAAATACAAAATAGATGGTAGTATCTTATACCACGTTAGTTCAAACCCTTCTATGATAGAACTTGGCAGAACTTTTTGTTCTACATATTAAAGTTGTAACTTCAATATTATGTAAATTAAAATAATGTTCATAGTAATAATAAAGCTAAAAGTGAATAAGGAAACAAATTACAATTGATTGGTTTTGATATCGTTTGGTTAAAATCTATAATCAATATTCGTACCACTCTATTACGTGCCAACTACACAATTTTTTGGGTAGGGGAAGACATGAGTATTTTAGTTGAAGTTTATGTGGTTAGCACTATCGCTCTGTTACTTAAAGTATAAATGTTTTAAAATTTAGTAATTACAGATTATTAATGAGCTTGTTTGTTTTTAAACTTGAGCGAATGATCAAGTAAAAAAAATATTTCTGATTATGATTGGTAGGTTTATAACACCTTTCACAGTATACGTTCCTTACGGAGCTCCCGGGCCCTCGATATCTTGGCGCAGAAGTAGGTCACCGTGAAGTTTTAGTCGAGTAATTGTTGTAGTTTTAGTAAGAGTCTGACGTAACCCTACTACCTTCCCCAAGGTAGTAAGGTATTCATGCAGGATTTCCTCACGTTAAAAAAGGATCATAACGAAGGTTTTTGGCTTCACGGGCAATAGCTTAAAAATAGTTGTAATTAAACATTCTCTTGTTAAGTTCGAAAAATGGAAAAATTGAAATACCCATAATTTAGTAAGCTTATGACTTGTACCGCAAATAATAGCAGAAAAAACGACGCTATTAATTCTAATTTGTCCTCGGTAGGATTTGTGTCCTGTTGAGTCTAAGGCCTGATTTATTGTTAGTCCTCGTTCTGATGAGCTTACTTCAGTAATATTGCGTATTGGCATTCAAATTATTTTAATAATCTGTGTTGGTTGTTATTGATTGAATTTTATTGTTATCAATGGTCATTGAATTTAAGGCTTTTTATTCATAGTACAGATACAGAAATAAGGCAAAGTTAATAAGCTTTAAATAGCTGCAAACCCAGCCATTAAATAAATAATATTTCCTGACATTTAACACTACACCATCTAGTCCCAAACTAAGTAAAGCTTGTACTATGGAAACTAGATAACTCATAGACATTCTTAAACATACTTTTTTTCGTAATTACATACATATTATAGATACATTTACACCCAGACAGTAGTAGTAAATTATAATGTTCACATGATAATTTTCTACTCGTTGGGATCGAATCTACACCCTCCGGCGTAATAGACCATTGCTATATCCACTACGCCTTCGGGTCAAAACTTCTTCATTGAGCTAATAACTGAAACGTGACGTAACGATGATTCATCTTAAGCCACAGACCTCCAAGGTCTTGCTATTAGCTGTAAGCTCTTATTATCAATGTTGAAATAATAATTTTTGGTTAATAAGCCAGACGATTTAGTCGCGATTTTAACATTGCTAGGCGTGTTCAAAAATATTTTTAATTTTAATTATCTAGTGTTCTCTAAAATATAGGTCTATTTGGTGGATCTCTCTACCTGATAGGTCTCAAAAAAGCCCCGCTACTCACCAGCCAGGTCTACAGTTCCATGTCGGGGAATATAGAAGAAGCATCAGACAAGTTTTCAGCTTGCCTCAAACACCTCCCAAAAATGGTCCTAGTTCTCGGAATAAAAGGAAAATCTCAATTCATGGATTTCGCAAAACCCAAACAGATAATTGTATATGTCCATCAAAGGTGTGCAAAACAAATGCGACACTGCTGTTGTAACGAGTGTACATGGGCAGTGGTAGTCACTTAACATCAGATGACCCAGCTGCTCCTATGCTTGCTCAGCATAATAAAACGAAAATCAATTCTGTTTTATGTAACAGGACGCGGAGCATGCGGTTTACCTGATGTTAAGTTACTGTCCGCAGCTCATGACCATCTGCAACACCAAAGCTTTGCCGGCTTGAAGGAAGGGGAGGGGATAAGGAGAGGATTAATGATGGAAAATTAGGGGAGGAGTAGAACAGGGGGCGGGAATGCAGGCCTCCTTAGACCCCGCTCACCATACGAAACACAGTGCAATACTGCTTCACGCCGATCTTCATGGTAGGGGTAATTACACTTGCCATTTAAAAACGAATTTATTCAAAAACTCATGCCCCATTCAAACGCCACGATTACTCGCGCCAGTTGCTTAATTGACTCGACCTCTGTTTCACAAGCCAGCTACTCGAGCGTGAATGCGTTTTCTACAGACCGCACCATTTCACTGACCTAGAATTAACCTAGAAAACACAAATCTTTTCGTAAGCCCTCCGGATACAGCAACCGTATTGAAATATTTCAATTATTGCTCATTAATATCAAACGTTTCCTAATTTGATAGGAAGTTAAGAATTACATATTTTGTCTGTGGTTTTTTGTGCATGCTTACCTCATTGTATGCAAAAATCGTAATTCTCATATCCAGGAGACAGAACACAACTTTGAACGAATAAATGGGTGAATGAATATACATTTTTAATTAACACTACTTCCCAAAATTCAATGTCAGAATCGAAATTCCTATTTATCACTAGATGTACCCGCGTATATATCCCATTTCTGTGGGATTCCGGGATAAAAGCATTCCTATCTCCTTTCTCGAATTTCAAACAATACCTGTATAAAATTACATTCAAATCGGTTCAGTGGTTTACGTGTGACGAAGAGACAGTCGTACAGTCATAGCAACTTTCGCATTTATAACATAAGTAAGGATCTGCAAAGTATAAGCCAAAAAGGATTTTCGGTCAACATCAGCCAACGCTGACAGTCTCACATTTAAGGAACATCGCTTGACCATTTTCTAAAAACGCAAACGTAATTTCAAACACGCCATGTGACCTCACATTCAAGTACACAACCGTGTACTCTAAGATTACATAGTACGGTACAATACCTCATTACAATCAAAACCAGCAGCGATAATTAAAGTGTTAGAAATAACCAATAGTGAATAATTACGTCCTTTGACCCGTGTATAATAAAACTGTCAATTTTCTCGCGATAGCCAGTAATTTGGTTAAAACACTAACACCCTTATTCACGATCAATACTTGTATATTTTTTTATGTTAATGCAAGCATGGGCATGACACTTGACGCAAAGCTTCGCTGGAAAGCACATGTCAAAAAGAAACGCGAAGAACTAGGATTTCGTTATAATAAACTGCTTTGGCTACTGGGAAAATACTCGGTATTGTCATTGCAAAACAAATTATTACTGTATAAACAAGTCCTTATGCCTGTATGGACTTATGGTATTCAGCTGTGGGGCTGTATCAAACACAGCAACATTCAAATAATACAAAGATTTCAAAACAAAGTACTGAGGGGCATTGTTAACGCACCATGGTACGTAAGAACAGACGATCTCCACCGGGATCTCCAAGTGGATCTCGTCGCCAATGTCATCCAGGCCCGCGCCGAAGCCCACGAATATAGGCTTCACCACCACGTGAATGTCGAGGCCATCCAGCTCCTCGTCCACACGGATATAGTTCGGAGACTTAAAAGGACAAAACCTTTCGAGTTAGTGTAGTGTAGTGATAAGATAAAATAAAAATAGTGCAGTGCGTTATTTACAAAGAATACAACAACAAAGTGTCTTCGCCTTAATAGAGACAATAAGAAAAGTGTTAATGGACACATTCTTAATTTTATTTACAGTAGTTAGTTTACGTTAGATTAAAATTACTTATTAGTCTTATATACTAGACTAGATTGTAATTGAAAGGGATACACCTTTGGTATCCCAAAGTTAAAAAAAAAAAAAAATGTTAATGCAAGCAAGCAGCATGCGGTTCACCTGATGTTAAGTCACTGATCGCAGCCCATGAACATCTGCACCGTAAAAGTGTCTCAGGTGCCTTGAACTTGGAACTTCCTTATTTATATTCCCTATAAATAAAAATAAGGAGGTTGTGAGAAAAGTAAGACAGGACGTGAAGGGATATAGACCTCCGAGCACCCGCTCACTGAACGAAACACAGTCTTCTGCTGGCGGGTGGGGGGGGGTACTTACACCGTTGTGAGCTTAGCCCAAACTTGCAATGTTCGGCTCCCACTCTTTTATTGCTGAACCCTTACAGAATAGAGAACCTATACAGAATTACCCTCTGTCGCTCTTACGACACCCACGGGTAGAAATGGGGTGGCGACACACGTATTCTAACCCGTCGCCACACGAGTATACAGTAAAGTAAGTAAAGTGTACTATGCGAAGAAAGACGTTTCTCAATGCGTATGACAAGTCTTTAATTCAAAAACAATAAAACTTAATTTAAACGCCAAGTGACAAACCGCCACTCAAGTATCGTCTCTAACAGCTCAAATCACTTGTTTTGCTTACTTAAGTCAGACAAATCTATCTATTTGCACTTACTTTGATTTCAATATCGCCGGAGAGCCTTTGCTATGACTTATGTCTATCTAACGTCATATAACCTGACATAACAATCTACCTATAATTTATGGTACATTATTAAAAACGGCCGTAAATAGGTTGGACCCTGTGCGTTGTGAAAACTCATAGTATTGCTTGTGAATTCAGTTAAGCTACACGCAAACATGCCAAAGCCTGATAAATAATTCGCTATCACTGGAACAAGGACGCCATTTCTTATATAAACAACCTTTTTCATGGATAAACAATAATTATTATGGCTTACGAAAACACGATGTTTTTAGAATTCCTACGAATGAGGCATATTTCTAATTTAATAATTTTTGTTCTTTGTAAATGTCTCTAAGTATTTGACAAGAAAAATATCGGTATATTTTTGTGCAAAAAAATATGCCGCATATTTTTTCTCACTGCCAATTTTTTGACAGTTTTTTTTCATTTCCGTAGATTCAGCAATGCCTTCTAACATTACATTAATATCCAATTAACATTAAATCTATTAACAAGTGTACTGACTAATTAATATTGAACGTGTGGTATGTCGTCAAATTAATGACGATTACATTATGTTTCACATTAGTCAATAGATTATTAATTACTAAGCTGAGTGCGTTAATAGTAAGACTTGCGTGTGAAAATATAAAAAACCTAGATTGGGGCGTATTATTTTTTTTAAATTGACTAATTGTTTATTTAAAAAAAACATACAATCGAATTGAGAACCTCCTCCTTTTTGAAGTCGGTTAAAAATGCCAATGAATAATGAGGAATTTGCTTTTTAAGAAAAATAAATAAATTAAAGAAAGCACGCATAAATAAAGCATACATAATTTTGTAAAATAATATAAAAAAAATAATGAGTACTAGAGACTATTTTCAAAATTTACGTATGTTAATTTAAAATGGCAACGTATAACGAGGAATTTGCTTTTTTTTAAGAAAAAATAAAAGGAAGCACACATAATTTTGTAAAATATGAGCAGAATTAAATATATTTAGACCTGTCAATTGATCTGATATTTGATATTAAATATTATAATAATTATTATACAAATGGGGTTGGAAAGGAAGAAGTGTCATGATATTTTGACAAAAGATATAAGAGTACTCTATGTCTCGGATATAATTGGAGGTTCCATTGTATTGGAGAGGTCCTTGACACTGGGAAAACCTCATAAATTTGTGGAATAAGTAAATATAACCAAAGCATCAAATATTGTAGATATTTTATCATATAAATTTATGTGGAGAAAAAAAGTAATGTTACTATAATTATTTTATTAATTATATTTAACTACTATAATAGGAAAGGCATCATACATATTTTCAGCAAACACCTCCCAAAAAGGGTCCTAGCTCTCGATATTTAATATCATACAGTAATTGCACGACTTTTGACGGTTGTAAAAAAGCTTCAGGGCTGTTACGACTCTGTACACACTCGGATGTAAATTCATTTTAACATTTAAAATGCAATATATTACAATACATATCGGTGATTCTTTTTAAAATTTTACTCGAACGAAAAAAGTCGACATTTATCGAAGGAGATCTGGGACGCTGTCTATGTGACAATTTCGTACAACGACTATATGTATTCTTTATACTGTTGTTTTAAAAAAATAAAATAAAATTTTATTGTTCCACAAAAAAAAACAATCCTTTACCCTTTATTTGATATCTACCATAGTAAATAAATGAAATGTTTAGGCTATGTAGAGTTGATATTTTAAGCTTGAATCTCCATTAAAGGATGAAAAACAGGAAACTCGGGTTGAACAGGATTAAAAATCGATTATAAATAAATTATATATTTAAAATGACAAAACGGTTTGACCTACGCCACACTAACGACCTAAACTTTTTGCAACAATGTCTGCAAATTGCATCTACCGCGTCATAACTAAAAAATTTAACAATGTATGAACTTTATTTTTATATAATTTATACCTAATCCATAATATTGGGGTTGCCTGGAAGAAATCGCTTAATATGTTTTTGTTTACTTTCATTTTTATGTGTAATAAAGTTATTTTCATTTCATTCATTCAATATTATTAAATTTCCCAGGACAAGTGTATGTCTGTATATCAAAAACTAACGAACAGATTTATGGTTTTCACCAATAGAAACATATCAGTAAATATTTCACGATGACATGACTTAACCAGTACAAGCTGTGATTGGATTAAAGTTTATTTTTTGGGTTTACATTAAAATAAATTGGACACAACGATACAAAAAAATCAATGTGGTACGATTAGTATATAAAAAAACGGTGTAAAATAATATGCAGATGATACCAATAAAAGCCCTTCTCCAAACATTATGTACGTAGCGGCGAGTTTAGCCTGCAACGAAACGCAATATTTACTAACAAACATTGAGCTAGGGCTATTCAAATACCAACTTTAACCCTTTACCTTAAGGTGCAGATTTAATTGAGTAACACTTGACCGTAGGATTGCATTATGTTACCGAAATACCAACCGTACTCCTTTAACTTAAGGTTCCATTTTGAACGTGCAATGTTTGACCGTGTACAGACAGGTCACGGTCGAATTACATCACTAGGGCATTTTTTTGTTTGAACACAGAAGTATAAGAATTGATAGATCCGTCTCATTAGAGTTTCTTGTAGTAGCTTGATTTGCAGTTCGGGTTTTTAGTTCCCTGAAGATTGATGGATCAAAATAGATAATTTAAAATTTAAGATACTTATTTTAATAAACATATTTATCAAAGGGTTTTTATATTGCGATAGGGTTTATGACAATAATTAAAATAGACCTTTTATAGTCCTTACAAACAACAGGAAATTGATATATCTATACATATAATAAAACAGTAACCGAACCATTTCTGTACATTGAATATTTTTCAAAAAGAGTAATTGGTATGTAATATGTATGTTCCATAGATACCAAATCCATGGTTAGAATTTTTTTTTCTGTTTGTCTGTTTATCTGTTTGTATGTGCGTCAATCACGTAATAACCACTGGGCAGATTTTGATAAAATTTCACATGCTGATAGACCGATATTAGGTGCAACTTATAGGCTACATTTTATTTGAAAAAAATATTTTTAAGGGTGGCTCTCCATACATGTAATCGGAGGGTAGAAAAATAAATTCACGAATACACCATTAAATGAGGTATCATTGGATAGGTCTTTGAAAATAAAATACAAGTTTCTAAATACGTTTTTTGCTAAAATAAATATTTTTTGAGGTATACGCTTCTAAAGTCGTGAAAATGCCATACCACGTGACAATATGAGATTTTGGTTGAGTTGCGGATATGCCTCTTTATAATCTTAACGTATAGATTAAGACATTAATAACACTCAATAAGTTCTCAAAAACTTTAAAAAAATAACTAACTCTCCACCCGCGGCTTCGCTCGCGTGGACTACAATTTTCTGTATAGCGAAGAGGCGAGCGAGATTTTTGTTAAATCTATTTCCATAGAAAATTATAAAAAAACCTATAGACATGCGTATATATCAGCGGTCCTGCGACCCTCATTTTTTTACACTTTTGTTTTGCGCCTCTACAAAATACCGAAATTAGTAGCCCTTGCGTGCGAAGCCGCGGGCGGAAAGCTAGTGTACATATAAACCAGTTTCTAAATTGAATCTAATTCAATGTCATTTCTATATAGAGTTTTTTTACATTTTTTTGTCACAAAAGATTTATACAATAAAAAATGTACATTATTTGATATCTTAGTTATATTTACTTACTAGCTGATCCGCGCGGCTTCGATCCCGTAGCATGTTATATATAGCTTATAAAATATGGCCTGTTACTTGTGGATAATGTAGCTTTCAAATGGTGAAAGAACTTTTAAAATCGGTCAAGTAGTATTTGAGCCTATTCATTACCAACCAATCAAACAAACAAAGATTTCCTCTTTATAATATTAGTGTAGATTTCACACACCTATTAACATTATCAGATTTTGCCAGTGTCAAGGATCTCTCCATTACAATGGAACCCCCAATTATATCCGAGACATAGAGTACTCTTATATCTTTTGTCAAAATATCATGTCACTTCTTCCTTACCAATTATTATATAATATTTAACATCAAATATCAAATCAATTGATAAGGTCTTTGCGCAATAAAAATTCTGTGCCGTGTTTTAAATTTAATTAAAAAAAATTTATATTATACCAACAGCAAAATCAGCTTTGGTCGCTTTGTTATTTTTATGTTTATCCTATAATTATATGTATATTCTATGTTATTGCTATATGTATATTGTTTGTGTAGTGTATATATGTATCTATAATTAGTGTGTTCTTGGGTATATTGGCTCTACAGACGTCAAACGAGAGCCACTGAAAATCAGTTCTGTGGCTTCCTCACTTGTAAGTCACAGATTTCCTGAGTGGTGTCCCTTTTTGACACACACATTTTCACAGCCCCACACAGATGCCTTGATAAATTTCATATATGTAATTGTTGTTGTTGATAAAATTCTTTACTTCCTTGTCTTTCTTCAATTTTATTCTTGTGTGTATTGTGTAACTTGTAATTGTTATTTATGTATTTGTGTGTCGAAATAAATGTTTTTCTTTCTTTCTTTATAAATATATTGTCGGGGTAATAATGTATACCCCACATGGCTTATTTAGATTTAGCTCTGCTATTAGGGATAAATCTAAATAAACCACGAAAATTTTTCAAATATTTATTTTTTCTTAAATTACAATTATAATTACCCGCTTCTCACCAGCCAGGTCTACAGGTCTAGTTCCATGTCGGGGTATAATAGGAAAGGCATCAGACAATTTTTCAGCTTGCCTTAAACACCCCTAAGTCCTCAGAATCTCTCCCTAGTAATAATGTGGTAAAACTATATTCTGGTAATCGCAAAAAGATAAATTTCGAAACTGTTTACCCGTGTCTATGGTTTATACTTCTGTAACTCTATAGTCTATATTTATACGCTGTTGTTTATAAAATGTTAATGTCTATTGGGTAATAATATAACGTTATTTAATGCGAAAATATAAACGTGATTATACATTTGTGGTTTACATAAATAGTTATCCAATTAAAAATACAATTATTTTATTGGATAATTGAGGAAGTGGAAAATAATTAACTTAAATTAGATTAAACTATTATAATTATTACATTACATCGATTTAGTTTATAAAATATTATTTAATAAAAAAAAAATGAATTAACGATGACGATTTCGCAATACTTGGAATCATATTTTTTAAATCGAAAAAAATTATATCTCAATACTATTTGCTTAGATATTAAAAAAGATAGTATAGACTTATAAAAGATTTAATAATAGTAGATAAGTCCCACGGTTTCACCCGCATATATCTCCCAATCCTGTGGAATTTCCGAGTTAGAAACTATCCTTTCACAGATTTAATATAATCTTTGTACAAAATTTCATCCAAATCAGTTCCTAGTTTAGATGTGAAGACAAACAGACATATAGAGTTACTTTTCGCATTTATAATTAACTCGAAGGCTTATAGTACTTAAAACGTCTCAATAATTGTTAAATTTTAAGCAATCAAAATTGACTCAACAACAAACTTGTAAAACGAACATCTTGTTCCGTTGAGATAAAACTTATGACAAAGGGATCAAGGAAACGTCAAACGGTTTAGAATTTAGATTAGGAATATTGCCAGATTCTAAAATAAATTCATACAAGATTGAAATATACTCTCAAGATCAATTTTAATATAATTCATAGTTAAAATTCAATGAAATTAAAATAAATAATTAATTTGAAGATTACGAATTTGTATGAAAAAATATTACTCTACTTTGTTGAAATGAAATGAAATAATATTCATTTGTAATAAATGAATGATTTTATTTGTTGATAATCTAAAAAATACAATGTTTAATTATAGTATCAGATATTTTTAAATGAAACAAAACTGTCAAACGGCAACATTAACATTTTTGTCATGCACAAAGCATAAGTTTCAGTTATGGCGCGCAAAAATGGCGGGAATTCAGGTTAATGAGGCTGCTCCTTTGCCCGTCTGCATTGTACGTTACGGGAACATAAGAAATACTAATTTAAGAATATGTTAAAGAATATTAATTTGAAGTACATTTTTTTATTACTAGCTTCTGCTCGCGGCTTAGGCTGCTCTATCACCAAACACTACCAAAGACCTAATCTATATACGGTACTTTATCTAAAGCCGTTAAGTAGTGAAATTTATTTTTTATTTATTTTATACTACATGATATATCATTCATTTATTTATTTTTTTATTTAATTTATACATATCTTTATTTATTTATTTTATACTACATTACATACATTATTATCATTGCTGAGGTTTCAAATAATCTGTAAAAAATTGCATCCAAATCCGTCCTGTAGTTTCGAAACCTATTCAATACAAACAAACAAACAAACTTTCCTTAATATTAGTGTAGATAGTATAGAAATAAGATTACAATTTCGACTTATAAACGCTACAAGGTCCAGCAACGAACAAAAAACAATCATTAATTAAAAAACAAAAGAAGTCGTGAAAGTGTGACGCTTCCGATACGTAATATCGACGCACACTTCCTCTGTTTGTATATAAGTATGGTAATATATAGGCCAGTGATGCAAGTGCTGTCCGTACACATTGAATTATTAATCTGTGGTATAAAAAAGAAAAAAAAACAGCTGTAGCGTAAAGAGTGATAATATAGCACCTGTAGATAGAGGACTCTATGACGAAAAATATATAGAAAATATATTTCACGTTAAGTACATTGAATATTTTATAAAAAGAGTATTGGTTGTGCAATATGTATTTTTTATAGACCCCAAAACTATGGTTAAAATTTTTTTTCTGTTTGTCTGTTCATCTGTTTGAAAAATGTCATACATTCAGCAGGGGGGTCTTTCCACACCGCCAACTTCCATACATAAGGCTGCTACTGAGACTTTGTCAGAAAAATCTCAATAACATTTTATTTTGACCCCACCCGGGAATCGAACAGACCTCTCGATCTGTAGCCAAAGATGCAACCATTAAACCAGTCAGTCAAGCAGATTTTGCAGTAGCTTCAAAAAACCGGTCTTAAAAAGTATTAATGGACCTTAATATATCTAGATTTAATTAAAGGGCCGCAGCTATAAACTAGATAGTACTTGGTCATTGACTGTTCCATTATTCAGTGTATAACTATTTCAATGTCAAGACAAGCTGACTTGTTTGAAAAACATGAATGCTTTTTGCTCCAAACCAAGGCCGCTCGCGCTGGTACAAAAACTATCTATAATGATTTATGAGAACTAATTTTAAGTTGAATTATGGTCTATAATTTATGGGCTTTATTCTAGGAATTTGACAGTTTATTGACCTCTTTGGTGATCTTACAAGAAAAAGGATAAGGATTCTCTGTCGCCGAAATCATGACACGGAGTTTTATCTATAAGAATTATTAACAACGTATTGATTACCCGGTTTCACTTAATTAGTACTTTTAGAATGAAGTTTGTTGTACAATAGGCCATAGAGTATATGAAAACCCAAAGATTTCTTAGATATTATGCTCGATAGCAACATTCCTTACCCACGACGCCCCCTGCCTTTTGTTGCTATTGCATAAAAATGATATTGTTTAATTTAAATTAATTTAATTGTAACTTTACATGCGACAAGATATTTACCAATTCTGTATATTAATGTGAATATATTGTAGGTAATTAAAATGACTTATTTTACATCTAACTAATATTATAAATACGAAAGTTTGTGACGATGTTTGTGTTTGTTACTCTTTCAAATAAAAACTACACAACCGACTGTGACGAAACTTGGTATTCATATATCCTAGAACAACAACAACAACAAATAACATCCTAGAACAACCACAAGATCAGAAGTTACATAAGTGAAACTGCTGGGCGTAGTATTGTATAATCAAGAAAAATAAAATAGAGGATTAAAAGCTGCTCATCATAACAACTCTCATACTGACCCTAAAACCCGCTTTTCAATTTCAAGTATTTAATACCGACTAGCGACTAAGTGTAATAGCAAAGGTCAAGGTTTGCACCTTCGCCGGCACTTAGAACTACAATTACACCACAATAATACCGCACCTGCACTTTTTATTGTTGAAGACGCGAATCTGAATTACGCCATTTATTATAAAAATATAATATTTTTTTATCACCAAGAAAATTAAAAGTCAAAAAATATTCTGTATATAATTGATACAGAGTAGAAAATAAATAACTGTGACTGTGAAGTGTAAAGTTGAAACTATACAAATGTGTTTGTCTTTATAAAAAAAAATACTAGTGAAGTGTTTTTTTTATAAATGTTAAATCTCGTTTTTTTTTTTTTAAACTCTATGCCAATCCATACAGACGATCAGTTGAAGAAATAAAAAGTACTTTTAAATAATAGAAAAAACCGTAAAGTTTGTCTTATTTTTACTCAGTTTAATAAGATGTAGATTATTAAACGGCACGGTGAGTACATATAAATAAATACATACATATGTATATAAAAAACATATTTATTTATTTATTTTATTAAGTATTCACAACACTTGATACTAACATAGTATAGAGTACAAAACAGCTCCTAAATATAGTGTTTTAGGCGAAATTGCCAACCTAAGCGTGCATACATACTATAGATATTATACTTTATTTCACTTCTTTAAACACATTTCCGCCCTTAAATGATTATATCAAAAGCTAAAAACCAATTAAGGTGGATTGAACATCAAAACGACGGATTTGGGAACAATTTGCACCCTTTACTCACCCTCTAAGGGGAGAGTTTTTGTAAAGTCACTGAGGAATCATATCAAAGAAAGGCTAGTCACTATAACCATTTTGATATTTTATTTTATGAGCTGAAATAATAAACTATTTTATAATTGCATGTTGTCCCAACTATATTTATGCAGTCTTAAAAATTAGGTGATATAAAGGAAGGGCAGTGGAAGCTAAGATGTATATATGAGCAAAAAAATTTTTTTATTTTCTTAATGCTGATGGAGTGTTCCAAAGACTAAAGTGACGCTAACTACACGTGCAGTTTTTATGGGAAAGAGTAACAAACAAATACATCATCACAAACTTTTGATTTATAATATTAGTAGAATGTATTTGTACAGACTACTGTGACATGCTACTAAATAAAAAAGGTAACTGTAATTTTCTACATGTAAAATTAAATTGAATTTATTTAAATAAAATAATAGTAAATAATATCATTTTTATGCAATAGCAACAGACGTGCATCTGTGTGAGTGAAATTTGAAAATTTCGAAGCCATCGTGATGTGTTGTGTCAAACTAGATGAACATTTTTGTATTTGCTTTTGAAGTTTATATTTGTTTTTCGGTATCACCTGAGTCATCGGCCACACTCCATCTGCGTTTTACTCTCTAATCTGTGGATTTTGCCTTTAAATTCATAGACAAGAAAATAATATCTTTGACAAACAGTCACTCACAACAAATCATTCATTCCACAGATTATAAACCGTCAATGAGAAACCTATTTAACATGACAATAAGAAAGCATTGTGATAATTTCTCTCTAACAATAGCCCATTGATCTGAGACAATAACTATTTTATTATTTGTTTGTAAACTGCTCTATTTTTATTTATCGTTTATTTAACTTTGAATGTTTAGATATGTAAGCGGGTCAATCAAGATACGTTATTTATATATTAAATATAATAAAGATTGTTTGTTTGCAATGTTCCGAAACAACGGGACTGGTCAAAATTTTATCATTGATTAAATGAAAAAAAATTAAAAAAAAAATTGAAAAATAATACACTAATATTATACTATCTGTTCCCCGCGGCTTCGTCCCCGTAGCATAATGTTTTAATATAGGCTATGTTTATCATAAAAATTGTGATATGAGAATGTAGGATTCCAATGGTAAAATATTTTTCAAACCAGTCTAGCTAAACAAACAAAAAATCAAATCTTTCCTCTTTATAATATTAGTGTAGACTAGCCACGCTGCGCGGTTTCACCCGCGTAACTTCTTAACCCATGAGAATTCCGGAATGTATAAAACTTTTAGTGTATGTTTATTCTAGATTCTTACTTATATGTATACTAAGTTTCATCAAAATCGGTTCAGTATTTTTTGGATCACATCCTCACTAACTTTCGCATTTATAATATTAGTAGGAAAGGAATTATCAGGTGATAGTACTTCGGACTTGTTGTTATCACAAGTACAAACTGTATTAATTACTTATTCATTTTAAACAAGATAACAAAGTTAAAAAATTAAATGTTGACAAAACTGTACATAGCATTAGGCAGCCTTATCACTAAGTAATCTACCAGGCAATGAGTAAATCAAATAAAACCTAATTCATCTAATATCCTATCTGTATACGAAATTTCATCAAAATCCGATTCCGCAACTAGTGAATAGATTTTAAATTAATTTTGTATATAGTCTATTACGTGAATTAGGTTCAACTTCAAACTTCCAAACTTTTAATATATATACCTCTAAATATTATATATAACTCAAAGGTGCCTGACTAACATAGTGATCTTTCAACGCACAGCCCAAAGCACTGGATGGATCGGGGTAAAATTTAGCATGCAGGTAAATGTTATGACGTAGGCTAAGAAAGGATTTGATGATGAATTCTAACCCCAAGGATAAAATAGAGTATGAAGTTTGTATGATATACGAGATATGTGCGGGTGAAATCGCGGCTCACAGCTAGTTTGTAACATTTGATGAGATAGGAAATAATTTTGTAATAAAATAATCACGGACATATCTTAATGCTTTACCCGTACACTACGCAGTGCTTTTGTCTTTTTAGGTGAAATGACGAGCGAAAGCATAGTTTTGTTGTATATTTTCCCGACCTTTACCTCGACAACAATGTGCTCTGTTGTTGATTATTCAAATCGTAAAGAGCAAAGGCTTGCACGAACATATACCTAAATACGCAATATACCGTGTAACCTTTGCTTACATCTCCATTTTGCGGTGACATTTTTGTAGTAAAATCCTACTAAATAAATGCCTAAGTTGGGATATTTGTGTATCAATTATCGCGCAACTCCTGAATCAATTTAGATAAAATCTCGTATACAGATAAGCTATTGCCTGAACTATATGATGGCATATATTTGGCTAACCGCGGTTAGATCAATATTTCATTATCGTTAAATTTTGTGTCTAACAATAAAAGGTATCCAATCATTCAATCCAGGTAATAGCCTATCGGTGTAAGAAATTTCATCAAAATCTGTTCAGTAGTTGCAGCGTGATTGATACATAAACATCCAAACTTAGAAGGACAGTACGATAGGACTCTGCGTTAATAGACACTTAGATTTAATATTATTATTTTTTATTTTATTAAATCTAAGTGTCTATTAAAGCAGAGTTCTTTCATTTTTAGCATTGAATTTTATTACAGTCAAATTTGTATACGCCCACAACCAAAAATCCATGACGGACCGATATGCGTGAAATGTCAATTTGACAGTTCGAATCATATTAAATGGGGGCGTTACATAAAAATTGCATCGGAAGTAAAACTTGTTTCGTGATCAAATAAAAGTAATTGAATTTTTCAATTACGTGTGATATTCCGGATTCCGATCCCCTATGAATATCGTAATAGCTTGTTTAGTTTCTCCGATCGGTTTTTTCTTGAGGCAAATGGCGCTGCATTTTAAAATTGAATAAAGTCAAAGAAATATATTATCTTATTTATTTATTTTGATCAAGAAGTAAAATGCCGTATAGTCTTTTAATTTAAAAATTCATTTTCGTAATTATTTAATTATATAGGAATGTACAAAAATACATAAAAACTGTTGATGCAAACTTAATATGCTCGCAAGAAGTGTGGCGGTTGTTTAATGCAAATAAACTTATTTTAATTCTACACCTATCTATTTTAATTTTATTAAATTTTTCACGTTTGCACTGGGCATCGAACTAAGAACTTCTCAATCGTAACACTTGATACGCTAACCACTGAATCAAGGAGGCGATCCTAAATACTAAGCAATTTAGAAGCACTATAAAAACACTAAACAATAAGACCTTCACGGATCGAAAAGACATGTTGTTTTTAACCAAATAAACTCGTAGTAAAACCGAGACGCAATTTTGTAGAACAAGTGGACGTAATTGCATTTTTCCAATAAGAGCTGAAAGGGACTTCCTTTTCGTGCATTAAATGCAATCCAGAATCGAATTATTTGTTGCAAAGAACTTGAAAAATTAATTAAGCTTAAAATTCTTTTGAATCCTTTTTTGTTTGCTCGATTTTGTTTTTGTTCCAAATATTTTTTAAACGACTTATTTTGTTTAAAATCTTTATTATAAAATAGCATTATTATAAAAATAACGTAGAATTATAATTTATTTATCTAAAAACACAGATAAAATATAAATAGCAAATATTCACATTACATTCAAAAGTCATAATTAATTTTGCATTTTTCATTTAATTAATTTCTTCATGCTTTAATTGGTAATTAGTCAAAGATATTTCGTTTGCAATATCGACTAATCATGGAACAATAGCTCTCAGAAATCAAGTTTTATATTCATTTTTATTGCATTTCCTAGTGCAATGCAATCAAATTTTAATTGCGTGAAAAACGAACCATTTAAATTTTAGTTCCTCAATCGTTTGTTAGATAAAACATTTTATAAATGTTAAGCCTATAAAGTGACTGAAATAAATACATATAGTATTCTTAATAAATCCAATAGGACTACAGGTATCCTAATATTTACTATCAAATGTACTTCGTATTTGAATCAACACCATGAATTAAAAAAAACACAAACCTCTTTGACTGATGCAATAAAATCCTTGCACTGCACACAGAAAATAAAAAAAAACACAAATTCAAAATTCGAACACACGCGGCGCGAAATTGAATTTATTCGCTAGCGTCCGTGTGCGCGCAGCAGTCGACGCGGGACGACTAACGAGACGACCGGAGAGCAGCCAATTTTCCTCGCTCGTAAAAACAATGACTGCATATTGTTTGTGTACAATTGATATATTTTACAAGCCTTGACTTAACCTCATGCTGGATCCATTATAAGTATGGGCACGTGATTGTCTCATATGAGTCTTTCATCAATAAATATTGGTACTAAAGGTAAGTCTATAAATCATTAACGTTGTAACTTTTATTAGGATTTTAATATTGTAAAGTGATTTATTCTAATTTGGCTCTACAAATAAAATAAACATAAAATTAAAAATGACTTACAGTTTCCTAAACATTGTCTCTACCTGGTATGGTGTATAATTTGAACGTTTTCATTAATTAATTAATTTACATAATCAAATTATTAATCATTTATTTACAAACAATTCTTTAGTACCACCGAGAAATGAATCCGTAACTGCTTAGATCTAAACGATAACCACTGTACCAACGAAGTAGCATAAGTAAATTTGAGAAAACTTTATTTCTTTTTTGTTAGTTGTTAGTGCTCAGTTAAAAATACTAAATGAAATTAGGGCGCCCGTCGCGCTACATTTTGTTAGAAAAACAATCTGGTTAGTGCAAACGTATTTCAAAGTCTAACACTAGATAGTAAATCACTGAACTGGAAAAACACTATTTTTAAACATACATTCTAAAATAATTATTCATTGACAGCCTTATTTGAGAATTTTTTTATTTTGAGTTTAGGAACATATTTTTCCTACTTCATTACCATCTGTGTAGTTGCCTGGTAGAGATCACCATTAAGTGTTTACACTAATACAGAATTTAAAAATATAATAATAATTATCAATAAATATCTTTTTCAAGTCCTCTATCCTTAGTTTCCCTTATAAATCTTTATAATATCCCTTCCCTTTCTTTCAGAACTAATTATCAAATACGACCCATTATTTGACGTTGTATTTTAAACTTAACCTAATTTAAAATAACCATTTAAGTGCATTGAAAGTCACCATTTCAAAAATCAAAATGTCAAACATTTGTTGCCGTGTATATATTGACAATAACAATATAAGATGACAATGAATTTGAGTATTAATATGCAGCCTCGAGAGAAGGCCAGAAATGTGACAATAGGACGGGCAAACTTATGAATATTGTGCATAATTGCATGTTAGCCTTTTGGAGCTATCAATTGTATGGAAGAAACTGGGTAATGCTGTTAAATTTTGTTAGACCTTGGTCTCTTAAATACAATAAGCCGAGATTGTGCCCGCAAATTTGCATGTGTTATATTCAGAGATTAAAGACCAATAGAAGGTACTATGACCTAATCGAGCTAATAGAGTGTGATTGACACATAAACATCTAAATCAGAGTTCCCCAAACTTTTTTGTGTCGTAGGCCCCTTGCTATGTTTTTCCATATTGGGTACACACCCTTCTTACCTGATTTAGTATATGTGTTGAGATCCACTGTCGTGGACCCCGTTTTCATTACATAGACTCCCAAATTTTTTTTGCGACGTAGACCCCTCACGGGTTGACATAGGCCCCTAGGGGTCGATATAGACCACTTTGGGAATCACTGATCTAAATCATCCAAATATTTAAACATGATGCATTTTTAAAGTAGTAATACTAGTAACGGAGGGCTAGAGAAGATAAGAGAATATGAGAACGTTTCTTTTCTTCTGGTATATTTAGATCTTTCTGGTGTAACTTCACAAGTCGTTTATAAAGCTCCAACGTAGGTTGAGACCATTGATATATTTCGTTTCATTTTATATTCGTTTGAGAAATAGGTTTTTTATTTATCAATGGTTGTATTAAATATTTTTTCTTGTTCCTTTTTAGAAGCGGCAATAGCAGTGTTAAAAGTAACTCGCAAATTATTGTTTTCTAAACATTCTGAGTTTTATAGTCGAGCAAGTAATTAATAATTTTTATTGACAAATAGTGAAAATAATAGAAGATATCACCATAAAGCCTTGCGTATCTTGGTCACAGATAATTAAGTCAGGAATTAAGGCCGGCAAAGCACCTGCGACACTCCCGGTGTTTCAGGTGTTCATGGGCGGCGGTGATCACTTACTATCACGTCACTTGCTCCTTTGCCTGCTCTACCATAAAAAAATAGTAAAAGTGAATTTCACTGTCAATGCCCTTAGAAGATAGTGTCATGTTACTGTAATATGATACAGTTTTCTATACATCGTGTTTCGTATTTTGAAACTATACTGTTTCATAGATTTAGCGTGATGAAGCGTTACATAGAATGTATTAGAAATGCTTTATTTAATACCACATCTTTACTAATATTTTGAAGAGGAAAGATTTATTAGTTTATATCTATTGAATAGGCTTCGAAACTACAGGACTGCATTCGATGAAATTTTATACATAGATTCTTTGAAAACCCAGGAATTACATATATATAATTAGAGATTAGATAGATAGTTTTTATCCCGAAAGTCCTAAAAAATCCTCCTTTTCGGAATAAAAACAATATACCCGGGTGAAACCGCGGAGCTCAGGTAGTTAGTATATAAAAAACACATATTTTGTATCACTACTACTACTTAATACTACCTGCATAAAGTTACTACATACCAAGCAGAAAAAATAGTCGCAGTGGTGGCAAAAGACCTCCCCATCAGCACAGCAGCGATAATAGTTAATTATCGCTACACCGATTTTCAAATGAGATGCGTAATTATGAGCTGTAAGTAGCATATTTCAACATAGGGACCAGTTTCTTCAAAGTTTTCAATATATGAATTGAGTTTAAGAGAAGTGAGAAAAAAAGAGCGTAAAGGGTTGCCTTGTTTTTCTTACACTTTCAACTATATTCGCAATTGTGGGCTGACTTATTTAACTTTATTGATATTACGTCGTGATATTGTTTTGTCACAGGTATTCATGAACGACGATCACTTAACATCAATTGGCACGAATCCTTTGCCACAACTAAAATTAAAAAAAAATAAACAATTGCTCACACGATAATCAATCTGAGGCCGAGATGCGATAATGACCTCTCCCCAAGGTCAAGTGCCTGTCACCTTGTATCGAATAGGAATCGATTAGAATCGTACGCACTGAACCGCGTCTGAGATGTGTCGACTCGATTGTTCAAGTGCCGTAACGATTATCGATTTCACTTTACGATTTCTTACGACATCCACTTTTTAATAGGTTGGGTAAAGCCTAGGTGGTATTGTAATGGACATGTTAAATTTTACAATTTCAAACGAGTATGACGTGTTCATTTCAAGAAAGAATGTAATATTATTAAATATTTTCAACTTTTACTTTATTTTGCTCTGCACAAAAAAAATGATTGATGATTTATCAACATATTTTTTTTAATTTGCGTAGTACACGCAGGTTACTTTTTTTATGAAAAGCAGCAAAATTAATTTTATACTCATTTAAATAATTTTATAAACCTTCCTATTCTGGAACCTAATAATCAATTTTGCAAATATGTGTTTAATTAATTGTAGAAAATTAAAAAAGAACATAAACCCCTTTATAAAATCTTTCCCAGCCTTCAAAATTCCGCGATAAAAGTATAGTTATCTATACTTTGAACTAAACAAAAACATGCCTAGAATGCTAACAAAGGGAATGAAAGTGGAGAATTTGTTAACATCGGCCTAATCTCGATGACATAAGTGCTACGTGAGTAGGCAATAAATATGGTATTAGCATGCGACGCACTAGGCCTCAAATGTTTTTGGGACAGAAACAGTTTATTGAACACCAATTTAAATTTATACCTACACATGTTGTGTTTAAATAGCTAGTTGTAGTTGTTGTATAAATAGTAGTAGTCCGTGCGACTTCCGTTCAACAGCATAATCTATACTAATATTATAAAGCTGAAGAGTTTGTTTGTTTGTTTGTTTGTTTGAACGCGCTAATCTCAGAAACTACTGGTCCGATTTGAAAAATTCTTTAGTGTAAGATAGCCCATTTATTGAGGAAGGCTATAGGCTATATATCATCCTGATATTCCCACGGGAGCGAAGCCCTGGTGCGCAGCTAGTGTTTTATAACATTAGTCACTCAGTGGAGACTCAGCTTTCTAACGATGAAAGAATTTTTGAAATCGGTACAGTACGGTTTTGTGTGATAACGAACATACATATAAAAACAGGAAAGTTTCCTCTTTATATTATTTGTATAGCAGCCCGGATTTGCACTGGGTACCTACAATGATTAACAAAAATGTTACTAAAATACGTACAATACTGAAATATGCTAAGATTTGATCAAAGAATCAATTAAAAACAATCAGGCAAAGGAACCTTTTAAATTGATTTTATCAAGTGCTCATAATATGAGGAGAGTACATAAAAATCTTAAGAAAACTTCCGTTTAATTTTAACCAAAAACGCATTAAATAGTATTTCCCACGAATGAAAACTAAAATGTTTGAACCAACACAAAAGGCTATACAAATGTTTTATTTCTAAATCCTTAAAAGCCTACTT